>JBCJKH010006910.1:0-24951 GCA_039877255.1 Loriculus beryllinus | reverse complement strand
TAATACTTCCCCTCTCTCCCCTTTCTTTTTGCATACAGGATGCTGGATTAATTTATAACATTAATCAGAAAACAATTCAGCCCCTCATGGTCTGATGTGAAGAACTGAGGCTATTTCCCACAGCACATGAAACACACAGCCGCTGACCCACACCTTGTGAGCTCCTGAGCATCCCTGCCTTCACCCCTTGTGATGGAGCACGGGAGCACACATACACACAAGAGCAGCTGCCTCCAAGAAGCCTCAGATTCTGCAAACCCATTGTGAGGGAGCCAGGACTGAGTGGGGGACATAAAAAGAGGGGTTTGGGTTTGTTTTAAACAAACAAGCCAGAGGGAGACCTGAGCTGAGAACCCGCTTGGAAAGGTAAGTGGTGCAGATGAACACTCATAGCCGGGCTCCAAAGGGCCTGGGAATGCATTTGAAAAGCACAGTGAGTTCATTTTGCACAGCTGATTTCTTCAAGAAGCCCTGTATTCTACCTGTGCCCCATTAAGAACAGCGAGCACTTTCCCCAGAAGTCGATCTCTCTCTAATCAAACCTGTTCTCTCTAATTGAAGTTAATCATAGGAAACTGGTCAGAAAAAGACGCTCTGGGCTCCGTGAACGGTGCCTGTTGGAGTGGTCAATTAATACGGGGTTAGTCCTGTCATTATCGCTCAGCAGAATGAGATGTGATGGGCAGCAGAATGCAAATGCAACCCTGGCTGGGGACTAGCCACCAAAGGGACCATGGCCGAGGAGCCTCAGGAGAGCTCCCCAGCTCACATGGGGCAGAGCTGCTGTGCTGGATCAGTTGTGCTGGGGCACGCAGTGCCAGGAGCAGCATCATCACTGATCCCAGGAGCAGCATCACCACTGACCCCAGAGCTCCCGCAGCCCCTGGCCAGCACTGTCGGGGCCAGCCTCCAGAGCCAGGCTGCGTGAGGGCAGCAGAGATGGAACTCACATCCTCCCCTCCATGCAGAGCCTGGAGAGCTTTCCTGAGCACCTTGAGCCCCTGTGACCAAGAGGCAGGCGCACTGCTCTCTGCTCCAAGGTTTGCTTTCCTTGACATGTTCCTGCATCTAAATATGTTGCTTTTACCCAGGCTGGCAGGTCCTCAGCATCCTGCCTGCTCTCACTGGGGAGGGCACTTGCTATTCCTGCTGGCATTCCTTCGGTGGCTGCCAAGGGACTTGGGATCTTAAGGGCACGGTAAGCAAATGGACAGCATGGTGAGTGCAGTGAAAGCCCCACAGCTCACCCAGCCCATGGCACATGCTGACTTCTGGGCTGTGCAAAGAGAGAACGTGGTCTGTTTGATCTGCTTTCCTAAGAGCTGCTTTGGTATTTGTGATGGAATAATAATCTGCAGTCTTCTGGGGCTGGAGAAGTTTGGCTTCTGAGGGAATTTGACAGCAGCTTTACCAGTTTATGGCAGAAAAGAAAAGGCACTTAAGGGGATTTTGTTTGTCACTCGAAAATTAGCCTAGAGGAAAAGAATCTTCAATTCAAATTTAATTAAAAACTGATGAACCGGAAGCCTTGTAGTGGCTCTGTGAAGTTCTATTCTTACAGCACAAGAACACAGCACTGATAAGCAGCAAGGAAAACACAAACACAAGAGATTTAAAGCAAAAACCCAAAATGGGCCCAACTGTAATCCAGTGGCACCAGACCATCACCAGAGCAGAACTCATCCCACTGTGCTTACACAGGGGTTTCTGAAGCAATGGTTGCTTGCACACTTCTGACAATGGCCCACTGAGCTTACTCTTATTTCATCCATTTCTTAAAATCTCGAGACCAACACAGCCTAACTTGCTTTATTCTGGCACAATTTACTGTACTTGAGACAAGTAATAGGATGAAACTCTGAACCATGTCATACAGAAATGCAGGCTGGGAATTTTTTAACAGTCCTTTGGGGCCTTAAGATACAAGAATCAGCAACACTTGTGTGAGGGAGACCTTCCCTTCTATTGAAATATACCCAGAGACTGCTTACAGGCTTCTATGCTGTTTGTGCAAGCAGGCTTTTCTCCCCCGTTGTAACTATGCTTCGAGCCAGGTGCTTCAGAACTCCAGCAGATAAATCTCTAAGGCCAGAGCACAAAGCTCCCCATACACAACTGAACCAACTCTATTGACTGTGGGAATGTTAACTATTGACTATTGCTGGTTTTATTTCAGGAAAACCAACTGGCCTTTCACTGTATGAGTACAGCCACAAACCAGCCAGAGGAATCAGATCTCAGGTACATCAGACCTACTGCTTTTCACCCGACACAGGATGGGACACACTGCTGTACATTTTGCGCCACAACAGGTTGATGAGTAGAGCCTATGGTTCAAATCAGCTCCCTGTGTAAAGAAGGGAAATATTGTGACCTGAGGAAACACACAGCATCTGCCTCCCTGCCTTGCCTGAATCTCCCATTGCTTTCCCTCAGTGGCAGGTCACCGGCTGGGCCATCACCATCACCATGCCAGGACCCCTATGTGGGGCAGGGAGGAATTTGAACACCCTCTGCTTGTAAGGCTTCCGTGAAGTCACATCTCTGATGCAAACACAAACCAAGAATTACCTTAATTACACAGAGGAGATGGGTAAACAATGAATTAGGAAAACTGATGTTTTCCCCAGAATCAATATGTAGATGAGTGGATGTGCACATCCGACAGTGCCCTTCTCAGCAAACCACATGGAAACATGCACTCTGCTATAAAGTATTGCTTTACGATATCGAGACCAATCAGGCAGCAAACGCGTTCCCCAAATTACAGTTAATGTGGTGAGATGCAGATTTGCTATTCCACACAGTCATTGCACATATTGTTAAAGACACACCATAGGTGTTTATTTCAGTGTTTAGGGAAAACATACACTACAGAAGGAAGCCCACCCAAGGCCATCATTCACCGCTTCTCCAGGAAGAGGGAGTGTTACCCATAGGCACAGGAGCAGAGGCTTCCTCTGCATCAGGCTCCAACATCGAGCTTGGTTTCCCCCCAGTTTTCAGTGGGTTTTGGACCAGCAGGGTCAGTACAACTCTGGTCAGCTACCACTGGACACAAATAGGATCACAGCTTCTGTCAGAGACGGCAGAATCCCTCAGACAGAGCCTTAATCCCTGCCTGAGGCTTATAATGCAAAGCAGACCTCTGACCAGGCTCTTGAGGCAGCTTTGCTTTCTCCCATCCCCAGAGCTGCCTCTGATCCCGCAGGGCACTGTCCAACCCGTAGCATGACGCAAATGGCATCTCATTCAACAAACCAAGCCAGCCTTAAACAGAGCCTCACTTTTACAGGGGTGAAATTTCCTTCCAGAAAACACACCTTAAACCCCTTTGATATATGGATTTCTCTGCTCTTTTGTTAGCTCTTGGGCTGGGGCAATTGTTAATATAGAAGGGAGGATTTGCCGAGTCTCCGGTGGAAACAACACACAGCAGGTGCCTAAAACAAGGCGCCAGGCCTGGTCTGCATTTCCCTATCAGAAATGGATACCTAAAATCATCATTTGCAGAGATTAATCCATTGCTGGAGACCTGCATAAGAGCACTGCTTTATGTTTAAAGCATGAGCTGTCCTATGTTTAAAGCATTCTGCAGGTACGGGCAGAAATATGGCAAGTTAACGCAAAGAGCCAAGGAGGAGTCATTGGTTTGCTATGTTCCCCTGTCAGGGCTTTTTCTTCATTTCTCCAGGAAACGAAACCTTTCCCCTCCCTCAGAACCCAGCAGCATCAGGCTTGCCCCCCTTTTCCAGCATTCACCCCAGAGAGAAACAGGAACAAAACACAACAAAAGCTCTTTGACATCAGGCTGATGCAGTTTCAGTGCTAAGCGCTTCACTCCTTCAGAATAACTGTAACTTCCAATCAGACACTGATTTTACATGAGAACAGAACAATTAGGAAGGCTTCACCTTTTAAACTCCCTCCTTAAATAAAGGAGATGGTGACTAGAAGTGAGGTCATTAAGGTACCTGTGCAATTCCACTCTCCTTTGCAGCTCTAATATTAGGGTTAACAAAGACCTTTGCCTGGCTCGAAAAATGTCTGACTTGCACTAAAGGAATGCTTCAGAGAGAAAGGAGAAAGTCAAAGCAAAAAGGAACTGGAAACCCCAGGAACAATGTGGTGCTCAAAGGAGTGGGGAGGGTGAAGCCTCCTGCGGGAGCAGCTTCTTCACAGTACTTGGACTTAAAGGTTAATTGCCCATGGTTCTATTTCTTTGTCTGCTGGCAGCCACCGAGGCTCATGCAGAAGAACAACAGCTTGGGTATCAAAGGTTGTGATCTGCACCCCTCAGATCCCCCCCCTGCCCAGGCTGCCGGTCATGTGTGTGGTTTGTGAAGGGTCTTCCCTCGGGCAGGCTCTCATAGGCTCTTGCACCCTCCCCATACCAATGGCCACACAGAGCAAACCTATTTCTCCAACCACTGCAGTTTTCTATTCATGATTATCTCTTTTAAAAAGGCACAAATTGAAAATGAGATGCGGAGCCAGTGGCCTCTTTTGAGCTATGGTTATTAGCTGTGTGGAGGATGAAAGCGGTATGACTCCCTAGATAAATATATAGTTCATTAAAAGTGTTCTGGATCACTATATTCTACTGATCAAAAGCCTAAATCACACAGTTAGTGCCACCAAGGAGCCGTGTGATGATCTGAGCAGTCTCTGGCCAAAACCCAACATAAGGACTGCGGGGATGCTACTGTTGGGCAAGGCAGAGCCAGAGCCAGCAGCACCCATCACCGCAGCATCTCCCCTTCCCCTGCCCAGCTCCTGACCCCTTCGAGGCCACCCTCACACCACATCCAGATCAGGTTATACCCACAGCTCCAGGACAGAAGACTCCCTCTGGTGCTATGCACCCTGCAAAGCTCTGCTCAGATCCACATGGAGCGTGTGCCCAGGCAATAAACACTGTCCCATAAGTATTTTATTCAATGGAACCACTGATCACCAGCTCGTGCCATCAGCTGCAGCACTCACACTCATTGCTGCAAAAGTGCTGCCTCTCGTGTTCATGGGGCAGCGCAGTCTTTAAGTGCAACAGTGCCAGGGTTAATTCAATCAGCAGTATTTAAATCACGCCTGATGAAATACTAATTCTGGAGAACAACTGCATGCTGATTTACTGAGCTTCTAACTTTGACTGAAGGTGATTCTCCCACCTCTCCTGTACCATTTCCTCACAGTACACAGCTTAATAAAGACCTGGAAACCAGAAACCCACAAAACCTCTTGTATGTCCACACCGTGACTTTCTTGCTCATCTGCAGAGATCCCTGCACCCCCTCCTGCAATCCCCCTCTAAGTCTCTTCTAGAAATCTGCCCCTCTCCCATTTACAGTCATTTCAAATCTGGCTCAATAAAAGCCATCTGAGACAAAGGATGTGAATACTGATGACAAGTTTTGCATCCAAATTATGTCTCAATCAGTCAATTTTAAAGAGAACGGCTTCAGGCTCCTTCAAGGACACTGAGAAGCATGGGTGATTCTGCACTGGGCACGGGGGGGACACACCACAGGCACTGCTCCCACTGACAGCTCAGACCCCGCTGCTGCTCTGATGGTTCCTGGGGTTTGATCCTGAGCAGCACCAGCAGCTGCCTCCACACATGGAAGGTGCTTGGAGACAGGAGGGGCTGGGTGGGAGCCATGGCTGCCAGGGTCCCATTCCCTATAGATCTGATCCATCCCTCCTGCACATGGGGCAGCTGCCAATGCCCACTCCCCAGGGCACCCACGACCTGCTTTTCCTATCCCCCCTTTCCTCACTGCCCACATGCAGGTTTATGGTGCCTGGTCCATCTATAATTGCCTGTTTCTGCTGACCCTGCAGCCTCCACAGTGAAGTGGGACAGCCCACAGTGGTTGAGCTGCCATACTCAGGTGTGTTTGCTATTAGACAACAGCTTCATTAATGACAAGCAGGAGAGTGCCAGCTGTAGACTGCTTCTCCCTCCCCCTTACCCACTCTGGGAGTTCTTGTCTAGGCATTGATAAATTAAACCAGGCATCTCCTTTGACTAAGATGAATGGCAAGCTTAAATGATATCCACTGAACAAATGGCTGATTTGTGTATTCTTCCATTCAAGATTAGGCTAATAAGATGTTCATTTATGGATCTATTACTCAGTCATTTAACTGCTTGAAATAAGAGGACCAGGCAAATTCCACCATCCAGGGATTGATTTCCACCCTTTCGGGCCGTGTTTTAGCAGAGGTTTTGCTAAGGTAATTTAGTGGGATGCAGCAAAACGTTCATTCAGCTGGCACAGAGCTTTAAAATGTGTTAGAAAAACTCAGGGTGTTTGAAGTCCCCAGGTCCAAGGCAGCCGCGCTCCTCCTGCCCCTGCTCCGCTGCTGTGGCAGCTCCTGATCGGGTGCAGTCAGATTGGTTTACACTGAGGAGTGAACAGGGAAGCTGCAGCTCAGGTCACTGATGGAGCATGCTGTGGAGGGTCCCTCTGCTCACCCGGAGCCACCACCTGAAGCAGGCTGGTCCAGAGCAGAGCAGGTCACCCCACCACAGTGTCTGCTAGCTCTGAGACCAATGCAATACCCCAGTATCGTTTAGGGGCAGGTCTGCATCTGCAGGTCATTCGTGTCTGATTGTTACAGAGGCATTAAGCCCTCTTCATGCTCCTCTCCCACCAGCAGGGAATGGTCTGTACCTGCCCGCTCAGCCAGCTCCCCCCGGAGCCCGATCCAGACACTTGATGGGACAAGGGGGAATAACAGAGTGGATCTCTTCTCTGAGCAAAGATTCACAGTCCCCAGTTACCCACACCCAGCTCATGGAGGCTGTGTCCTGACAAACAAGCTGGTGCTCCAGCATCTGTGCGGGCAGCCTGCTGCGCTGGCGGTTAATGCAGGGATTTCTGCTTGAAGGAAAATAAAAAGCATCAGCTGTCTGGTTCTGCTAAATTAAACCAGGAAATAACCAAAGACACTGGTATTTAAGCTGCTGTCATTAGGACCCAGCATTAACAGGCATTTCTGCATGCGGCAGCTTTCTGCAGCAATCCTGCCTGCAGGACTGCTCCAAGCCACGTTCCCACAGCAGCAGCTCTGCTCCCACCATCAGACCCACATAGCACTGGGAGTCACACTGCTGCCACAGTGCCATCCCTTGAGGAGTGGAGCAGCAGAGCAGAGACAACCTGAATTCACCAACTCCAGAGCACAACAGACCATGCTTTAACACGCTTCACACCAGGGAACAGCTCATTACCCAACGTGCCGATAACACTGCTGAGCGTTAGGGGCAGGAACACAATTATCCTCCAAGTGGTATTTACCCAGCACTTCAGTCCTCTTGCCTATCTTGGAATCACAATGAGCTCTAAGGAGGTGCTTTCCTGTTTAAGATCATGGGTACCTTCTGGAGACAGAAAACAAGAACACAGAAGAGCTCTTAATTTCTACTTCATCTACTAGGTCTTAGTTAATTTAACAGGTCCTACATTCATACAACAAATTATCCCTCCAGAAAACTGAGCCAGTGCCAGGACATAACAGTTTCATTTAATGTACCCTCTGCCTAATGACAGAGTATCTCTTTCTGTGTGCTGTCTTGTACTTCACATTAACAGAAATTCTTACGCATATTAGTGCTCCTTTTCCTCTAAGTAATGTGTCATTTCAAGCAGAGAGTTAAGAACAAAATACAAATGTAGCCTCAAGAAGTGCACTTTCATCGAGTGAAACGCTTTCTTTCCCGCCAAGGATCACAGGAGTGCTCAGATTTAGTGAGGGGTCAGCAGGACAGAGCAGCAGCACATTGCCCCCATGCTGCTCTGCTCCCCACTTGTCTGGCTAGGCTTTCCTGCAGCAGGGCTCAGACCAGCCCTTGTCCTGCAGAGCTGTCACACGGTGACCATCCACCTGAACATCCATCCATCCACCTGCATATCCATCTATCCACCACACACCAGCCCTTTCACCCCATCGGCCCTTCGGCTGGACACCGGGTGCTGCAGCTCCCAGGTCAGCCCTGTGAAAAACCATCCTCACAGTGGTTTCCATCTTTCCAATTCAGAAATCAGTGCAGACTACTGAGCTGTGACCAAGTGAAAAGCTCAGCCCCACATCATTTTTCTCTTCTATATAATGCATTTTAGGTGCATCTCTATTTTTTATCGCAGGATAAAATGCCTGGATTAGATATTGGAATTCTTTTGATCTACAGAGATTCTGCACAGCTTCACTATTCATCACAGAGAAGCCAGATAAATAAATACCACCTTGGCCTGTTTTACAGCCACAATTATGATCTTTTCCAGGTCCCACATTGCTTCATTAACAGAATGAACAGTTTTATCTTACCCACCAGGTAGACCTTCTCAATTCACAGCTGGGCAAATAGAATCTTGCTTATTTAACTCAGTCTAAATGGTACTCTTAATATTTCTCTTAACTGCTGCTCTTAAACAGTTTCCTCCTATTGCTGTTAATCACATTAAAAGGTATTGGATATATAATTTCCTTTAATTACGTTAAAATATTGGTTGCTTCCTTTCTTTAGAGCATTGTGTACAGAGCAGCAATAATTAATGCCAACACTTCCAGAAGGCAGTCAGAAAAAGCTAACTGTTGATTTATGCCCTCATTTAAAGACACCTGCTTTTTTTTTCTTCCCTTTTTTTACTTTCTCTTTCAATCCAAAATTATTCTGCATGTGTCATCCTCACCCTAATCAATACATGCTTTGTGTTCCACAAATCTGCCTAATTGCTTTTCTCATTTAGACAGCCCTGGAGTCATTTCCTAATGAGGACGGTCACACACTAACATGGCATGGAGGATTTACACGTGGCACTCAAAGCAGATTTAGGAGGAGAAGGGGAAAGACACCAAGCCCATTGTTATGGGTGTGGAGCTTCCCGAGCTGTTCCCTTGGGATTTGAGCCCAAAATGAGGGCAGCTCAGTGCCACTGCACAGGAGGACAACAAGGGGCTGTGCCATGGAGGGCAGCAACAAGCAGCATCACCTCCACCAAAGCTCTGCCCTCATGAACCACCTTTTGTGAGAGGAGATGGAAGCTGGGAACAGTTAACATCAGACTCTGGGCTTCTGCTCTCCTGTTGTCACAGCACATTGAAAACTCTGCCAATCCCCCAGAAGCTGCAAATATTCTGTCTTCCCTTCACACCAGCAGGTCCCTCCAAGATCACTGCAGCACATGACAACCTCTACTAACAGTTGATATGAAATACACAGCATAGAAGATTTCAGAGCAAAACCCCACAGCTTCTACTGGAAACAGAAACGCTTTCAGACTGTGAGCAGGGCACTCAGTGCCCAAGTTCACGTCCTGCTGATAAGTGAATGCATGAGAAAGTGTTCCAGGCCAGGGGCTCGTTCAAACCCACGTGCAAGGACAGGGGCATAAGGAACTGGGAAGATGCAACAAATAACTGCAACTCTCTAATGAAAAGCTCTAGTTTCCCAGTGTTGCCTTCCTCATTCCCTGCAGCAAAGGCTGAAGACGGAGGGAAGAGCTGGGTCCATCCCAGACCCTCACAGCTGGATATCTGGGATGAACACAGTGAGCAAAACCCAGACTTGTGAAGCAGCTCAGAAATGCACACTCTAAAGTACAGTGCCGAGGCTCTGCACCACTCACATAAATGTGCCTGGATTTTCCTACCATGGCTCCTGAGTCCCTGCGTTTCTTTGGAGGCCACAAATGGTACTGAGCCTCATGTGGACTGCAATAGGAAGTGCCTGAAATAACAAATTCAAAGAAAAAGTATTTGTGGCAGTGATAAAGGGAAAGTTTAAGGTTTGTATTCAGATAAATTGGCTGGAAAATTTGATCCACACAGTCTCTCAACCACGATTATACAAACATAATTTGCATAAATATTATAATTCAAATTCTGCCAGTGGCATAATAAAAAAAAGGGAAAATAGTATTAAATGATGAAGGCATTTGAATGTTTGAAACATCACTGTGTGATGTTTCATGCTATCCATTAAATAAGTAATTTATTGCAAAAGCTATCAAAGCAAAAGGAAATTAAGTCAGATAAAACCAGCTTCTCATTCTGCAGGGTGTTTTGCAGAGGATATCGTTACTTTCTGAGCACGTTTGATTTTTCCAAGGTACTAACTAAGAGTAATTATAACATTGGATCCGCTGTAGAGCCGCGATGCAGTGACCGCAGCGCATGCTGATGAACAGCTTGCGATAAACGGGGGCCAGTAACCATCATTCTGGGGCTGGAGCCACATCCTGCAACATGTGTGCCTGCTCAGGACCATCTCCAGCCACCTCCAACACTGCACGGTGCTGAGCTGGGTCACTGTCATTCCGTGCAG
The DNA here is from genome assembly GCA_039877255.1 of Loriculus beryllinus. Taxonomy (NCBI): domain Eukaryota; kingdom Metazoa; phylum Chordata; class Aves; order Psittaciformes; family Psittacidae; genus Loriculus; species Loriculus beryllinus. The sequence goes on along the minus strand of JBCJKH010006910.1, from coordinate 14,621 downwards.
GAGTGTCCCTGTCACCCCTAAATGCCCCCGAGACCAGTGCTGCTGTACCTACACCGATTCACACCATCCCTGAGTATAACCCAGTTCATAAGAGTCTGCTCTCCCTGGATTTAGCAGTGGTACCCAGGAAACTGCCACACATCCCCTGTATTTTAGCAAGTTACCTCTAAATCCAGCCAGCCCATGGTAATCACTGAGCAATTTAAAATCAAATACCTGAAACAATGTGAGTGATTAGAATGGATAAAAGCAAGAAGTGAAGGTGTATGGCTTCAGAGCCAAGATCCTCTCTAGCAGGATCAGGTTTAAATCAATAGAAGATAAGTGAAATTAATAGCTGTAAATGTGGACAGAGACATCGCCGCGCTCCTCCCTGCTTAGCTCAGACTCCTCTTGGATTACTGCTCTGTCTGGGGAAAATGCCAGCCTGTGCCATAGGGCAAGTCCTCAGCCACTGTAACCCGGACAGACACAAACAGGGAAACCCTGGTTAAACTCAGCTCCTTCTGAAGACTTCAAGAAACCCTCAGCTGGGGGCAGAGGGGGAAGGTTCAGTAGCCACATGTGAAAGAACAGTAAAGTAGCTGATGTTCGGGATTTCCAGAGCATTCCAAGAGAGATGAATGACAAAAGACAGGAACGTGCCTTTGTGAGGGGTCTGTCTCCATCTTCAACCCTTCTGCACAGGCACCTCCCCTCAGCTGCCCTGGCTGGCTCAGGAGCAGAATGCTCGGGATCAGAAGGATCTCTGTTCCATACTGGGCACAGATGGGCACCTCAAAGGTCATGGATTGGCAGGATCAGATGGGCTTTCAGTGGAGAGGAGGAAATGGCACACTTCTTCCAAACAAAGATGGCCCTGTGCCACTGGGAGTTGTCTTTTTGAGCCTCTTCTCCTTTGTGCTGGGGTTTAAATAAGAACAGAAAAGAGAGAAGATCTCGAGGGAACAGGAGCACAGAGGGGTGACCCCAGCTGCCACGCACGTTGTGTGTAGACCTGGGGAGAGCTCGTGCCAAATGCCTGTGCCTTTCCTCACCAGATGTTCCTCCATGCTGGAGCGCTGCTACTTCCAAGTGCCATTTTCAGGCAGGCTCCCCCACCCTGCCTTACAACAAGGAATGCTCTACAAACAACAGATTGGAGTGCTGCTAAGCTCTCTGGATGCGCAAGAAACAGTGACAGGCTGCTGTGACTCTCTTCAGTCACTGTTTTCTTCTGCCCATGATGACTCCCAATGCAGTTTTCTTGCCTGTGCTCTCCCCGCTCCCTAAGCACAACCCTTGGCAATGGACCACTGTGGCACCAGGCTACAGTCATGCTTCGACTGCAGGTTCACAGCATGAACTCGCCCTTCAGAGAGAGCAAATCCTGCTCTTTGTTTGTCCAGTTTGGTCTCAACATTACAGAGACCAAAGGATGAAAGGGCAAGCAGAAAAGGCACCATGAAATGCGCTGGAAAACAACCTTAGTTATCAGCCACTGCTTGGTCCCTGCACCAGCAAAGAGCTCTTTAAGCAAGCCAGGAAGAAAAATTCAGCAATAAAAGCCAGAAAACTTAAGGGCAGTTTACTGAAGCATTTAGACTAAACTGCTGCGAGGGACACTGACCCTTTGATAAAGCAGCCCTATAAATCCCCTGCCTTTTCCACCTCCGGGCCTCCAAATAATGCAGTCTCACTCCTAATGTCGTTTCCACTGCTGGAAATTTGTGACATCAATAAAATCCTGGTTTGTCAGTACAAATGGAATTTTAAATTGAATTCTTATCAAATTAGCCTTTCATCAAGGTCATGCAATATTGTGTGAATAACCTTTCCAGGAGCTGTGTACATGGCTGCTGCCGGAGGTGAAAAGGAGACAAATTCTGATGAGATTACTCAGCTGGAGCACTCAATAACAGGCACTGGAGTAGCTGCGGTGACATTAGGCTTGTGATAATTGTAGTAAATGGGTACACCAGTGCTCAAAGCACGCTGCTTTACCCCCCACTGACCATGAGCACAGGCACTCCCAGCACCTATCTGGGGTTACTCAGGGAGCACCCGCACTGCTCTGCCAGCAGCTCCACACAACAGCTCTTCTGGAGGATGAACTGTGAGTGCATCCCCTCTGCTGGCTCCCTGTTGCAATGAAATGTCTCAGCTCCAGGTGAACAGCGATGTGCAGCACCGGCAGCTGCCAGGGGCTTTCCATCATCTTGTAACTCAGCATCAAAGTTGTGGAACAGGACACGTCTCAGTGTTACCCTCTGGGTGCTGCCAGGAACAGTCCAAAGGGGTCCCAACCACACACATGCTTTGGAGCAAGGGCACAGCCTCGCTCACTGGTCATGGGCTTGACTCCAAGCAGAGCCCAGGATGATGTGGGACACTGCACCCAGCATTGCCTGGCCCTCCTCAGGGCTGCTCTCCATCCTGCCTCCCCCAGCCTGTCCTTGTGCTTGCAGTCTTCTCACAATCAAATACACAGATCAATTACATGATTGAAAACAAAATACACAGCTGCCTAAAGACTCCTTCCCAAATCACAAAATAGACACATATTTGACAACTCCAAAAAATATTTCAGCAAACATAATAGACAAGATAATGATAATTAGGCTGGTATTTTATGCCATAACGCTCTTGAATGCCTACAAAAATACAATATTTTCAGCAAAAGATAATTGAAAAGATTATTTGGCTTATCTAAAATAAGTTTTCCTAAGCCTCAGCACATCTGTTACAAGAATTCGGGCAGACATATGGCACGACGCTGCAGGCTCAACGCACTGTTCATCACTCCGAGAAAGAGGTGGGTAATAGCACGGAGGTTTTGTTCACGATGGGGTCCCTCCGGCAGGAGATGGACACAGTGGCTGTTACCAGACCCGGGGGAAAGTGAACAGACTGAAGGAGTGCGGGGAAGCTGGAGCCAGGGAAGGCTGCGGGCGCCCCAGGGCTCAGCCCCGCAGATCGAGGTGCTCGCTCGGGCAGGGATGAGCGGCAGCCCGGGCTCTCCGGCTCCTCGCTGCAAACCCGCTCCGGTCGCTCCCTGTTGCTAAGTTACGTGTTTATCCCGCTCCTCCGCGGGTGCCTCCAACCCAACGGGCACCTCCCGCAGCCAGACACAGGCGCTCGCTTCCAGCGAGAGGCTGCTCAAGCCGAGCCTTTGTTTTTAGCGCATATCCTCGCTGTAAGATCTGCGGCTGGAGCCTGCAGGACGGGCAGGTCTCACTGAACGCCACTAGTCTGCAGGGATGTCCGTAGGGAAGCCCAGGCTCGGTCACTGCAGCACAGCTGATGCTGGGTGACTGCAGAACAGGTCCCTGAGAGCGCTGCGGTGCAGGGGTTTAAACCTCAGCACTCCTAAAAACATTTACCCCATTCAACCAGTAGTTGCAGCTGGGTCAGGTCTGGGAGATAAAGGGGATTTTAACACTGGCCCTGGGAAGGTTTAATCTCCAGCCTTGTTCTAAGCTGTTTACAGGCCAGAAGGGCTGTTAAGATTTGCTTTCTACGGTATCTGAGCACAGGCCACACAGTGTCCAACTACTGCAGCTCCTACTCACATGCAAAGTTAAGCAGCAGCATCTTACTGGAACACAGAAGCCTGGAGCTGCTCTGCTGGCAATAACAGTACACGGCATGAGCTGGGTTTATCCCCTGTGCTGAAGGGCCTGTCGATTGCGTTCAATATTCAAAATACTCCAAGCTCAGTGTTTGGGAGAAGTGTCAAATGCAATAGCACATTCTTGTGTTGAAACTGAGGCTGCCCCTCTGCCAGCCACTCTGGAACGTGTTAGAATCGGACAAGATTTCCCAGGAGTAAGAGAAATCCATGCTGATACGCTTATAAAGGCTGACAGGTGAGCAAACTCTTCCACGGGGCAACTGCAGATGCTCTAAGTGACATTTTAAATTCTTAAGATTTTCCCATTTGCAAACAAAAGTCGCCTCGCAAAATGAGAAGCAACCTGAGCAGACTTCCCAGAAACAGCCATTCCTGCTGCTTTTTAATTGTTTTGCTCTCCATAGAGAAAAGAAGCATCAGTGGTCAGGGGAAAAAAGCCCACTCAGAAATCAATTTTTGCATCTATCCCTTTTTAATCATTCATGGAAGAAGAGTAATAGGCCAGATACAGCACTAATTTTTATTGTAAACTACTCTGGGAACGTATTTTGCTCAGAGCCATTAGCAGAGAAAGCAGATTAACTGGAAAAGCTAATGGTACAGTGCAGAATAAATATGTACATAACTGTTTGACTAAATCCTTCATTAGCAGTTCAGATTTTCTCCACATTTCTCACCTTCTGTTATGAGATTTTTTTCAGCGGGCTGATACCTTTCCAAGCATTGAAACCTCGAGAGAGGAGGCAGCTCCCCTGGGGTCCTGACTCTTGATGCTGTGCTGTTTCCAGCACTCTGGCATTTACAAAGAAGGATTATGCTTAAATTCCTGTGCCTCTAAACGGCCCTTCTGGTTCTCACTTTTCCCCCTACATAATTCTGAGCTTAATAATAGTCATTAAACACACCAAAGATCTATACCTTCCAAAAATCTCTGAAAACATACGTTTTAATTCAAGAAACTGGAGGTTGCCCTGGGGTCCTATTATAGTTTCAGTGCCTTGAATTTATTGGAGAGGGCTTCAAGTCAAACTGTACGTTCAGACATGAGAGACTAAGCATCTATGCAAACTCAATACATCAACTGTATTATCAAGTGGATCCAGCATTCTGCTCAGACCCAAGTTAAAAATGGGGCTCAGGCTCATCAATTTCCCATTTCATTGATCCAGTAGAAAGATGAAGAAGATTATGGGGGATCACCTCAGGTTACTCCCAAAGCTGCTTTGCCAAGTGTCACCCTTTACATGCATACACATATACACAGACACTTCTCCCCCCACCCACTACATCAAAAACTGATCCGCATTTTGAGCGCTGCAACCCACTACTCATCACCCCACATTGGCTCATTTCACCACTGCTCCTTAAACCAAATCTCAGACTGCTGTATGGAAGGGAATTCTGAGCCCTGCATCCGTGCTGCTTTTAGTGTGCAATGCATGTTTAGTGAAAACAACTCCGAGTTCCTGCTCACTGAGCACAAACCTCTGCTAGCACCCTACACCTGGCCCTGCTCAAGCGGGAAGTGCTCCAACAATCTCCCAATGGCCATGGCATCGCCATTGCCAAACACGGCTTCACCTGGTGCTGAGCACCCAGTCCCAGTGCTGGAGCACAGGCCATGTCCCAAGACTTCATCCCCACCACGGAGCCTCTGCCTCACAGCCTGATGAGCCAGGGCAGCAGGAGGGGCATTGTTCAGGTCATCTGCCCCTGGTGTGTTTCATCGCACAGTCACCACTGCAGCCAATTGCTTGCTTTGTGCATGTGCATCATGAAAGAGAAGGCTGAAAGCTGGGATTTTAAAGTCATAAATCTATTAGAACAAACTACAATGAATTTTCTAAGTTGAAGCTTTATTACACAAACCACTCATTCTTACGTCCTATAAAGAAAAAAAAATCCTTTTATTGTTCCTTGCTAAATAATCATTAATTCTGTTTGATGCTAAGAGAAGTCTTTGATATTTTGTTCATGCTGGGCTGATAATAGGCTACGACTCCAAACTCATTTGAAGGTCAGCAAGATGATGACTAGTGTCTGAGAACTGCTTTATCTCCATCAGGGGATTTTTTCCCCTCTGTAATACCAATTTGCTAAGCTAATATAACCATGTCTATCTTTCTGATTAACTGAATTACAGTTGGTCATAACGCATACATTTTTGATGGGAACCTTAATGTCTACAAATCAATCAAACATACAGGAACACGACTGGTACCTCACATCGATTCAGTTCCCCAGAAGATGGGCAAGAAAAACCCCTAAGAATTAATTTGGGAAAAGGAAAAAGTTGAGCACAAACTCTTGCACAAGCGTGAAGCACAGCAGAGAACATCTGCAGCTGGGGTTTGTATTGAGGAGTGGGAAGGCAGTGGACAGCGCACCCTGGACAGAAAGAGGTCTGGAGGCAGACATCAGCACCATCAGTGATGTTTAACTGGCAGCTCAGAGCCCAGGAAGACATTCCATAGACCAGGATTGCTGCTGCCCTCTTCTGCTCTCTAACCTACCCTCAGGCAGTGGAAGGTGAAGGATTGCCCTGGCAGCGATGCTGATGTACCCCAGGGACAGCTCTTGCCCTGCCAGTGCTGGCAGATCCCACCTCACAGCTCTCCAGTCATGCAGATAATTCTGCTCCTCATTAAACAAACACCACCATGGCAGCTGGGAATCAGCAGCTGGAGCTTGGCCAAGTGTGAGACCTCCTTTAATTAAAAGAAAACCCTTCAAAATTTCCCTAATGACATCTCCCCTCCAATGAGATGGAGCAGTCCCGCATCCACAGAGCCAGAACTGACCGAGCGCTGCAGCCATGAGTTCCATGGCATTTTCTGGCAGGAAAATACTTAAATTAACAAGTAAAGGAAAGAAGCTGCAGGAGTTGCAGCCACCTCTCCAGTCCTCAGCCTGGCTTCACACGGAGTCATCCCTGAGTACTGACTAGGAGATGCAGAGCATCCAAATTACACACGGCAGCGTGACACTAGAGGTATTGCACTTAGCTTTAACTGGGATAGCTTGAAGTGTGTTACAAAATGTGTAAGGAGCAGAGGATGTGAAGCAGCCAGCGATGCACATCTTTGCCTTTTTGTTTTTTTAATGGAGTTGCTTTTGCCAGGCTCAGAGCTACCCACAGATCAAAGCTACTGCCATGCTCTTGCATACCAGGTTTTCTCTCGATAGATGAAACATGTAACTGCTTCAGGATGGAGAATCTCTCCTTGGGACGGCTTTTTCTAAATAACAGCAGATATACAAAGAGTGCCAATGGAATTTAATTTCCTGTTACTCATTTGACCCTTAATATCGCCCCTCTGGACCCAGCCATTAAAATGTGTTTTGTGTTGGGCAGGGGAGCACCAAGAGCTCTGCACCCACCTCTCCTACTGCCAGATCCCCGCTCTGTGCCCGTCGGACAGGGACAAAGCTGAAGCAGCACATACCCACCACAGGCTACTGCCACCAGCAGACACCCACTGCACGCAAACACAAGTGTCTCTCTCATCATCCCCTTGCTAAAATAACAATGGGATCAGACACACTGCAACCATTGGCAAGCGATTAGGAAAGGCTAGGGCAGCAGAAGCCACAGGAGCTTGTGCAGAGTAGCCAAAGAGAGCGATTATTGCAGAGTGGGGGTTGCTGCCATTTGAAGCAGGGATTTGCTCAACCTTTCATGGTCTTTGTGGAAATTATCATTCGCCTCCAGACACTCATTTCACGACACATTTGAAAGAGGATATGCACCATCTTTGATGTCTTGCGGACTCTGGGCTTCGCCATAGGGAGTAAGTACACAAAAAGCGGAAACTAGGTCAGGTTACTGAGGACAAGTATAAAACTGGAGACAAATGTGCAAGGACAAACCCACAGAAGCCAGGAAATCAGGAGAAGCAAGTTAGCAGTGGAAATCAAGGCAAACCAAATCCTTCAATGCCATGTGGACATTGTCCATGCCCCATTTGATCCCAGGTCCACACTGTGGCTTTCCACATTAACCCAGCTCCCAAGGCCTCTGCTGCAGGGCACAGCGCACATCCCCATCCTCTTTACAAAGCATGGAGATCTCGGGTAGCAAAGTGCTGTGTGATAACAGAATTGCCCTTTGATCATCAAAGCTTATATGTAAAAAATTGCTCAATGGGATTACTGCATGGGCAAATCCAGAACTCCCCAGCGCCCGGCATCCTGGGGATGCCATCATAGGATCCACCACCCTTCTGTCTTCCCACCAAAGGGAAGAGTAGGAAAAAAGGAGGCTGCAGAAGAGACCAGCCTTCCCCATGCTGTGGCCTGAAGGCACTGGCTGGTGCTTCTCCCTGTGCCCACCTTTTTTGTGGAGGGAACAGCCGTCCCATGTAAGGGGAATGGGTTTTTCCTAAGGGAAACCATTCCAGCATCAGCCTTCCGCAACAAATGATGAGGTTTGCACTGCAGTAACACACCAGGGCGGAGGACCAGGTTGCACTTGACTGACTGGGATTTATTGGTAAATAATAAATCAGGTAAGCATTTCCCAGGGACACACAGAGCGCTCCTGGCACCATCACCAGTGTTCAGATGGGAGTGTTAAAACAGTTTTTATCCTATTCCTATCTTCTCTTTCTTCTGTTTATCTGTGTTTGTTTTGGCTGTTTGTTGCTTCACAGTGACCCACTTTTCCTCACAGAGGAGCTGCGGCTGCACTCGCCTCTAATGTTGTTTTCCTCCTTCCCTCACATCTGAGTTGACTAAGCCCAGGACCACGGGCTCGCTCGGGACTTAGCTCTTACGTTACTCATGCTGTGATTGGTATAGTGGGGCTGTGAGACACGAGGAGACTCTTCTCATTTTAGCAACTTCCCAGAATACCATTAACACTCGCAGGGAAAAGGACAGATCAGGAGAGCACCCACAGGCACAGAGGAGGCTTGCCAGGAGGGCTGGCTCACAGACCAATGCTCACACGTTGTGGCATCTCCTGAAACAACATCTTCCATATTATCTCAAAGCAAGTGCATGGTCACCCACCATTTAAAACAAGAGTCATTTTTCCCTTTCCTTGCTGTCAAGCTAACATTCAAGGGAATATTGTACACATGCTGAAGGGCACCTGTCCCATCCCCAGTGATAACCTCCTTCAGAAGTTCACCTTTTGCACTTTCAACTCCCCAGATCTCCAGCTTTAAGGCTCTTTCCATCATAACAAACAATACAGTTTTGGCTACGATTGCTCTGCCCTTGAATGCGTTTTTGTTACTTGCTGCTGCAAAGCACTGACTACTCTGGAGAAGGCAGTAACCTGAACCTGCTCCTCACTTCTCCCACTGCCCCCCATGACCTGCTCCTCACCTCACAGATAAGCATGGACACAAGAAAGAAGCCATCTCCATGCTGCCATTAAAATAAAAATGATACCTTATCAAGTGAAAGCACTGAGAAAGGTGGATGTGAAACAACATGCAACAGTCTGCGTTCATGCAGTGTCACGCTGACTCCCTGCCACAAAAGATTTACTAAAGGAAAGGGAGGAATAACCAGCCAAGGTGAGAACACTCAGAAAAGCTGAAAGCCAAAGAGAAACTGGGGCTCAGAGCTGGCAGAGGAGCTGCTGGTGATCAGTATGTGCCACCATATGCTTTAATAAATTCCATTTCTTGCATGTCCCTGGGGAACCTCGCAGGGGTTTTCATGCTCTTCACTCAGTTTTCAGACTTATGGCTGCTCACATCAGTAAAGGAGTTGGTTTACTCACTGTGGCAACCGTATAATGAAACCCAGGTGCAGCTGTGTAATATTTCTCTTTAATTACTATTTGTGGAGTGAAAAAGAAGAATTAATTACTCTGCATTGTTAGAACAAGATGAACCACCTACTAATTACAATCCTGGTTTTAATTCAGGTGTTGTTACACAACATTCTGTTAGTCCAAGTTAAATATTAACACTAGTTTTAATCATTTTTTGTCTTCCTTCTTACATGAAACATCCACCTGATGGGGATAGACACAAGTTACAATTACGGCTTTTTCCACTCAACCATCTCATCCAGACACAGAACCTCTTTTTCCTCCTTAGAATGAAAGAGCTGTCTGTCTTTTTTTCCCTCCCTGTCCCCCTTGAGCTATTTTCTCTAACATCAAGTTTGTTTTTATGACTTATGGGTGAAAAGTGTGAATTCAAGGAAAGCGGAATCTGCCATTATTTATTCATACTCTCCTTCAAAGTCAACCCACTCAAGAATTCACAAACATTTCTTTATTTTACATGGGAGCCTGTATGAATGGATGTGTCTGTTAAGCATTACCCCTGCTAACAAGTTTCCCAGTAGTCAGTTTCTAATTCCTGGCAGGGGTCTGATGTCCAAATCTAACCAAAACCACCAAGAAACACACAGAAATCCCTGTCCACAAAGGGGCTGTGTTAGCGCTCACTGAATGCAAGTTTGTGATGAGACGTGCAGAAGGCTCTGGCATCACTAAATTATGCATGCTAAGCCTCCGCTTTATTTGTGAGAGTTTCACTTGCCAGAGCACTCTGGGGAGGAAGGGGAGGCTCTTGTCAAAGTGAATAGAGTCAGCCAGAGAGACGCTTTCACCAATTAACTGATACCCTTTCTTTATGCTTTCCTTTCTCCTCTTTATCCCTATTTCCCACCCCAAGGGACTGCAGGGGCAGCGAGCAGCAGGCTCAGGCCGCAGACATCACTGGAACACAGGGCTCTGCCTACCTCCTCATTCCCGTGTGGCACAGAGCATGAACCACATGAGTGTCCCCAGTGCCACTGCTGCCGGGCACTGGCACAGGCAGGAGCTGCTATCCCGGTGCTGAGGACATTCCCCACTGCACAGGGACAGCCACTGCCCTGGGTGCAGGACACCGGCACAGCTATGGCTATGCTGGGCTGTGCCTGCCACGACACCATGTGCATCAGAACCCACACAGCCCCTGTGCCAGCACTGCAACAGGGAACACACAGCTCATCAGCCACGAAGAGCAAAGTTTTTCTGCTGGAAAGTGATGTCTGGCTGGAAACAAGACTGGCTACTGCCCATGAAACAAATGTGCTTTGAAAAAACCCTCAAAACACAGAACCTTAAGTCTGTCAAATGGGTCTGGTTTGACTTTATCGAACAGGAGAACCAGAGGGGGTTGTCTTTGAAACAGCTTCTTACTTTGAAGTTGTGCTGTTAGTTATCATTCAGACCATTAGAGAACACAAACCTGTACAAAATAGTACCATGTGCTGCACAGATATCAATATTCATGTGAAATACAACCGAATGAGGCCCTGATTTAGTCGAACAGAATGATTTTGCTGCAGCAAGGCAACATCATTTAGAAACACTAATAGCCCAGTAAATCTGGGGGTTTGTTTTGTTCCAGTTTGGAACATTTCAAGGCTGCAAAACCCCATGAACCCAGCTCTTTAAACTGTTTGCTTAAACATTAAAAATTGAGCTCCCAGTCACATCCTGAAATTACCATCAATCAATCCAGTCACTCTGGCATATTCATCAGCTGTATGGAATACCAAGCCAGGCTGTTCAAGGATTCAACTAGCTGTTAAAAACCATTTGGAAACTTCTCCACAGTCCCAGACCAATCTTCCCAATTATTAAGAACAGAGTCATAACCTGGCTGCCTCTTCCTGACATCAGACCTGAAAGGATCTGTAAGCTGTTACCTTGGCTCACAGGAAGACAACAGGAGATGCCCTGGGACAAAGGAAAGCCAGTTTCCACTCCCAGCTCTGGCCAGCACAGGCAGAAGGGCCACATCGCCCCGGTTCTCACTTCCACATCTATTAACATTCCAGTTTCCCAGCTGCTTGGCCTCCCTTCAAACCACAACTGCTTCAAAGCAGGGCCTGTCCTCACAAGCTCCCTGTGATCTCAGTCAGGGATGGTCCCCACTGCCCCAGGTTCACACCTCGCAGCAGGTTTCATCACTTTTCTCTCCCTGTTCCACATTCCAATCCCATTTCTCAGGCAGCCCTACATGACTTGCTGCACTAAACTCCTCCCAAGGCACAGGTATCTGGATCCCAGCTCCTCAGCAGCCATCAGCAGCTCAGAACAACTTGCTTTTTGATCCAAACTTTATAAACCTTGAGTGCATGTTCCTGGGGCTCCAAGTTCATCTCACACTGAGGCCAGCTCACACTCCTGTTTTCAGCTGAGTTCCCTGACTTGGATTCCTCAGATCCCATCCATCCCAGCGCTGGGGCCGGCAGCTGCTGACAGAGTGGAGCTGGTTCCACTGCAGCTCTGCTCCCCACCAGCGGATATGGCTCATTCGAGCTAACAGAGACAATGCCCACACTGGCGGCAGGCTCCTGGGCACAGCCTTAACTCCTAATACAGATTTTTATGTACAGGGAATGCTAAGAAACACCAGGAAAGGAGGGGGAAACCCAAGTGCTCACTTGGATGGTTTGAAGCATGGTGTAGATTGATCGCAGCTCTCCAGTGCTGGAAACTCTACACTATGAATACATAATCATCACAGTTAACTGCTGAACAAAACAGCTGTTCAGGCTCCCCATTGCATGCATTTGTCATGGTGGCAATCCAGAGAACAGGATACTGCTTTACAGAGGGAGGTAAAAGCGATGCAGTTTGCAACACACACACGCATTAAACAACCATAAAGCACCCCCACCGCACCGGCACCGAGCTATAATGTATGTTGGCATTATGTCAGGAAAAGCAGTTTCCTAGATTCAGCCACATTAATGTTCATCCTAATGAACTCTCTGGAGGAACTGTCATAAATGACAGAATATCATAAAAGAGCTTCGCTCCCAATAAAGGCCAGAGATAGCACACACTGTGATTGTATTCACAGGACGAGCGCTGATCAGTGATGTTTCGAGGCAATGCAATGATATTTCTGGTTTATCAGTTATTCATTGAGTTAAGCTTGTTCCTTTCATCTCTGCAGTAGCATTTGAAGTAGGATTCATGGAAAAGAACTTTAAAGATGTCCTCCAAAGCTATTAGATATAATAATCGAAATAGTTCTTTGGCTGACAATAAAGGCAATGGCGGAAATTAGTCAAGCTTTTAAAACTCAGATAATAAACTAGGTTTCTTCCTACTGGCAATCAGCTCCTTTGGCTGCAAACACCTAATAATTTCAGCTTGATTAGCACCAGTCTGATTCTAGAAGGTTACTCAGTGTTGTGTAGTCTGATTCTGGTGGAGTTTTGTGGGGTTTGTGGGTTGTTTGGGTTTGTTCTTTGTTAACTGCATAGACACTAGGGAGAAAGAAGAGATGGGACAGCATGGCTGGACTCAGCAAATCATGCTGGATTTCAGGGAAACCAAACTGGAAGGCTTCAGAGCACACCAGGTCTAAGCTGGATAAAAGCATCCACCAAGTCACAGTGCTTTTGCATGTCCTTCATCATCCCAATGGGACACATCCCAAGTGCCAGCAATTCATCTGCACTTCTCTATTCCAGCAAACCCTGCTTATGTAGCAGCACAGCAATCATGGCTTAGATGCTCACAGTCACATTCCAGCCCTTCCTACCATCCTTTTTGCTGTGACATCCAACAGGAGAACACAATTCAGCAAGCAACTAATAAACATAACAGAAATCACCAATAGCTCACGGACTATTTCCTACTTCATCTTGGGAATGGCAGTACATGCCTTCCCACTCATAATGGATGCTGTGAGAGGACAGCTGCATTCACTGTAGTGGTTGCTCCTCAAGCACATCTTTCCCCTTCTCCTGTTCTGCTTTGTTCCCTTTTCAGCACTTTCCTCCCTAACTTTGCTACTTTTGGTATTTTCTCACCCCCCTCCAGCTTCCCAGCTAACAACAAATGGAGTGCATGGGATTTCAAATCACACTGTCACGCCAAAGACACTTGAACGACTGTAATCAATCCAAACCAGCTTCATCATTTCTTTTGGAAAAGAGCAATTTTATATAAATTGCAACTGCAGTCTAGTTTCCAGAGAAACAGAGACTCAAGCTGAGATCCAAGTGCCAGCCCCCATGCTGTAGCCCTATTCTCCCTAGTGCAGGATATACGCCCACATAACAGAGTACAGCAAAGAGCAGCCTGACACAGAATAACCTCATCATTTCCATGGCCAGCAAGGGACAAGACACCAGATGTGCTGTGCTTCACACACACCAAAGCCAACAACAGTGCTTTGGAACCAGCACATGCTGGGACCAATTAAACCCATCTTCTGCCCCATTCTGGCCGGCACCGTGCCAGCAGCACCAGCAAAGTGAGGTGCAATTCCCACCTCCCTTCCCCGGCTCTGCCCCAGCTCCTCAGGAAAGCAAACACTGCTCCATTTTTGCTGTCCCACTCCTTGCTCTCTGTTACTTTGCTTTCTCCTCTAACCCCTACAAAGGGGTGACCAACACAAGCTAATAGGGCCTCCTGTGAGATTAAAGCAATTTAGCAAGTAGAAGCTGGCCTAATCTAATAATCTCACCATCTCCATCATCCTGACAGCACATCCTCAGCAAGCCGTTATGTTCTAAAATGCAGTGGGGACAGGGGGTGGGAAGGCCTGTCACAGTCCCAATGAGTCAGTGCCACACTCACCTGTGACTGCAATCGGGCATCAGGAAATTCCTCTGCTGCAGGTCTGAAAGGGGAAAAAAAGGCACAAACAAAGACAAATCCATCACCACCATCCTGCTGTGAGAGAATCTCAGTGCTCAGACATGCTGAGTAATTCGTCACCTCCTCATAACATGCATCAGTCCCTTGCTCCTCATCAAAAATAAGCCTACCAAGAGCTGAATATATGGAAGGCAGTCCTGCTTCCATGGGGCACTTCCAACCCCTTCCTACCCCCAGAACCCCTAACAATAACTATAAAGCAGTCATCTCAAGGAGTCAAGTATGCTTTAGTCTTGGGAAGAAGACTTATTAGGTTGATGGCACAGTCGTTAAAGGCCTTCTTCTGAGGTTAGGAGGAAGAAAGCTGTGGAGGCAGGCCAGGGCTGAACCCTTCTAGAGCCTTCAGGAAAGCTTTAGCTGATG
>JBCJKH010006902.1:19474-38001 GCA_039877255.1 Loriculus beryllinus | reverse complement strand
AAGGGAAGGGAAGGGAAGGGAAGGGAAGGGAAGGGAAGGGAAGGGAAGGGAAGGGAAGGGAAGGGAAGGGAAGAAAAGGAGAGGAAAGGGAAGAAAAGGAGAGGAAAGGGAAAAGGAGAAAAAAAGCCCCGTGTGACAGAAAGACTTTTGATCTAGACTGTTTCTCAACATAAAAACATCCTTCACAAAATACTTGATGAATAAACGATTTCCAATGAAGTCCTTAGTAGGGCAATCAGAAAGCTAGCAATCTTCCAGAAAGAATAGTAGGACTGAGCTAAGTAGAGCAACAAAAGGGCACCAAGCATTTAAGCTTACATCAGAGTGCAATGTGGATTCTGCCATAGCTGGAGAGAAAATGAACAAGCTAATAAAAACAATGTGCATTTGCATACAAGGGAAACCAAGCCACCAAACTGACTGGTGGAGCAGCCAGGCCATACTCCCAAGGGAGCAGCAGCTTAACCAACAGATGTTTGCTCAAATAGCAAACATGTGGAATCTTCCGGTGATGGATTTATTCAAATCCAAGTGGCCATGAGCCAGGAATATGAAAAAGAAGCAGGGTAAAAATTATATTTATAGCTCTTTACTGGCCCAGCAGATTACACTTTTCCTGAATGAGAGAGACATCAGTTAGCAAGCTCTACAAGGTCTTGATTTTTAGAGGTCTTAAGCCACAGGACCCAATTCATTCAGACATGAAAAAAAAAACATTAGCTGACTAGGAGGCTGCAAAATTCTTCCCTCAGAAATGCCATATTACTGCCCTTGACTCAGTTGGGATTCATGGCATGTGTGTAAGCATAGAAAATGTCCCAGCTCACACCAGACAGTTTTCCTTCTTTTTTTTTCTTAGAATAAATCTGCCACACATTCCCCATGAGCTCCGTTGTCAGGTATCTTGGGGGTTTCTAAACTTTAGATAACCATTGTAACTCACAGGGAATTCAAATGCTCTCGTGCTGGCTTTTTAACTGATCTAGCTGATCTAGTTCTCTTGTAACATACATATGAACAAGACCAGTGGTTGATTTTTCACTGGTCTTGTTTATAAACTGTTGCCTTTTTTGTTTTATGTTGAGGTAGTGCTTTGGGACCTATCTCCCAGTCCAGGATGTCTGGTCTATGTGCACAATATGTGTACAACAGAAGGATAGTCTTTTCTCAGAAGGTTAGATTTAAGAGACAACAGATGAAAACAGCCACCCAACAAAGTAACACAGGAACACAATTGCTCAAATAGAAAAAAGAGTGGCCATAACCCATTTTCAGTTCGGGAGTTCTAATATGCATATTTAAAAGCAATACAACTTTACAGAGAATGCATTTTATTTATCTGACTGTCAAGTTTGTTTATTTTCAGTTCAAGAGCATAGAAAAAATTAGCACTGGTAGAAAGTTCAGAGACTTTTAATGGGGGCTTTCAGAATTAGGTAAAAGCCATATTTTGCAAAGCAAACCAGCTTCTGCTTTTCAGACAGACCACTCTGTCTGAAAAGCAGACAGGAGATCTGAGTTAACTGGTGTTTTTCATCTGTTTGTTGTATCTCTTTGTTGTCTCTTGCCTGAGATTACAAAGTCCCAGAGGAAGAAACTGCATTTTTAGATGTGTGTTTGCACAGTGCTAAAAGCAGATTGGGATTCCTTTGTATTAGGCACTACACAAGTATGTAGGAAGAAAGCGGACTGTGCCCCAGAGGACTGTCAATCTGTTATAGACAGGAGAGATAAAGGATGAAAGAGGGAATGGTTAGAAAGTTGCCAAAGGTCAAATCATGGCAGGGCTACATACAAGACATTGGGCCTGATATTCTGGCACTGGACTACCCTGCTGCTCTGATTGCATTGGAGCACTTTTCCCGTGCTGTGTTAATTTATGAGAGAGAAATATTCTGTGTTGCAGGGTAGTTTACCCCTATGTAAGGGGAAGAATGCATGAGAAAATGTATTTGAAAGTTTCAGATGAGGAATAGTTTGTAGTGAGGGGATAGTACCATTTATTGCACTAACTGAAGTGGATCAAGACCTGACGAAAGGCTTATATGTGTGAAAATATTGGGGGTGGGGATGTCAAGATTATATAATTTGGTTTCATAAAATCCATTGCTTCTCCCTAAAAACTTTAGCTTGCTTTATTCTTGCATCATTACGTCTGTAGTGGTATCAGTTGATGAAGGCTTTTGTTGTGACAGAGGTTGGCAAAATATCTTCCAGTTTTCTTCCATGGTTTTTGTCCAAGAGAATTGGCACCTTTCTTAGTGGAGAGTTATTTATTAGATATTGTCCCAGCAGTGACACATATATATATCTATATAAAGATATTGAGATGTAGCACTAGGGATGTGGAGTCATTTGGACAGGAGGTGCCAACTTCAGCCCTAGTGAAGTGGTCTTTAGTACTGTACAGATGGAGTAAGCAAAACTTCTTTTTTGAAAGTCTCTATGAGAAGGATGTGAGACAATATAGCTGCTGCTCTGGGAAGCTTTACATTTCATTAAGTCAATTTAATATCCAAGAAGAACCAAATAAACCAGCCTCAGCACTTGATACTGCAAGTGGCTTGAGTGCCTCAACTGTGGGTGAAATCCTACTCCTTTTGAACCTCATGTGTATGCACTGCTGGCTTTGACCACAATTAGGATGTAAGAGAATGATCATGGACTCAGGATTACATCCTGGGAGCTGAAGCAATTCTAGCCTGTGAAAAGCACCCTGAATTTCACAAGATTGCAGGAATTGCTATGCAGTATCTTCTTGAATGCTAGTGTCACTTAAGAAGACTGAGATACGTGATGAAGGAAAGATTTCTCTGCCTAATGATAAAAAGAGGTACTGTGATGAGTCCTGCATGCCTGTGCTAGGCAATTTTTACGTGAAGTATTTTGTCATATATTGATTAAGCATGTAAATTGATAATACAAAAGCATCATTCTGTGTGTCTTAAAAAAACAAAACAACAACAAACAAACAAAACAACAACAAAAAAACTCTACCCCAGAAAAACAGTTCCCTGACTTAAAGAAAGAATTAAGGAACTTGTTTTGTTTCATTTTCTGGGAATATTGTCCAGTGCAACATTTATCTTCCCCATGGTCCACTAGAAGTATTGTAAAGCTGCCAAAAGTCGTCTTGAAAAGCAAATAGAAAATCCTGTGACTTGGCTCATCTAAATTGAATTACTATTGTACAATGCTTCTTCAGGTTTAATGAATCTTACTTTGGATATTAAAGTTATTTGAAATGGATTTTATTTTAAGACTTCTGTATACTACCAGGCAAAGCTAACATCTCTCATCAGTGACGAGGTCTATTAGTGTTTTTTCCATCAGTGTAAACCTCTTTTTGCTGCAGTTAATCCTTATCTGTCTATCTTTATGATTTCAGTATTGTTCCATGTAGTCCCACACTTTGCCCAAACTCTTAATTTACACATTTGGCTTGGCTGAGTCCCTTTCACCCTGCCTACAAATTTATCCCATGTCATCTCCTCATAGCAATTTATAACCTCTATAAAATGTCATGTAGATTCACTTTTTATGTTTCTGAGTAATGGTTACAAAGAATTGCATAGGGAATCAAAAATCTAATGAGTTGTACATTATTTTACTATTTATAACCAGAGAGCAGTCACTGACAATATTTGGCAATTTTACAGCTGAGAGCCCGGACTATTGTGCTTTTGAATGTAATTTATTAAGCAAATAAAATTCTTATTGGTCCTGTTAAACCTGTGGCACCACATGAATTCCAGGGCTATACAGCTGTGGAAGTTTCATAGTACCTGCATACATCTTGCATGTCTGGACACTAATATTTTACACTTACTTCATAGTTTTATTTATTCAATTGCTTTTATACTCTTGATTGGCTGTAACCAGCCATTTATAGTAGAAACCTTCGGTGGGGAAGGAGGGGGCAGTGCAAGAAATAAAATGCATTTATTCTGGGAAGATTTAAATCCCTGTTCTATGAGACATGGTATTTAGTAAGTCCAGGCAATGAAGAGCAAGGCTGAAATATTAGTGGTTTATGCTGGCATAAAAATAATCTCTGAAAATAGCATTGAAGGCAAAAAAAATTACTAGTGCAAAATCACCCTGTGATAAGTGAGGATTAATTCAGCACTGTTACGAAACTGATTGTGAAAGTTTAATTCCTTTCTTTTCACAACGAAATACTCCTAATAGAGTTGTTTGGCTCACTAGAAGAAAGTCTTGTAACATTGTTGGGAATTAATATAATCTCATTGCATGAGTTCATAGTTGTGTGTGTAGGTAAGTAAGTTTGGCTTTATTTCTTTCACAGTGATTTGTATCCAACAGGAAAAGCTTTTCTGTTTGTTGCTTTTTATTAATGCTTAAATGATTGTGGTTCTTGTTGCCGTCCCTACTCATGGATATAAATCAAGATTATTTTCCCTTCAGTTAGTGAGATTATACCAATATAAAACAAGCATAACCAAAACCCACCTGTATCATATGTGTTAAAAGGAGCAAGACCAAAGTCTGCTCGGTTATTCATGTGGCTAACGTTTGTCATTTGATTAGATCTTGCTATTTGCATAATGCCTTAAAATAAATTAAAATAACAAAGTGTTGCACTAGTTGCGTAAACACTGGCTCAGGAAGCAGTTATTAAAAACCTTATCTCCTCAATGTCCGTCCTAATTGATGGGTTTTTAACAGAAGCCAGGAGACAAGAAGATAGTTGATATTGAAATGGTGAGGAATGTGTTTGCGTGTGTAAAAATGGATAACTTGCACTGGTGCATTCTTTTGACTTTTCTTTACACAGATTGCTTTTCCATTCTTGAGAAGCCAGTTCTGTGTGTGAGAAATAACAGAGAGGCCAGAAGATCACTTACCTTTTCTGCGGGTTGCTTTTGTGGGAGTTTTTTGTCACCCACAATTACAGGTTGTTTGGGAGCCTCTCCACATTCCACATCCATATTTTTGAATATCTTCTGTTGTCATGGCTGTAGTTATTACTTTTAGTAGTATTTGCTTCAAAACATAGTTCTGCCCAGAAGTGGTGCAGGCTCAGAGAACACAGCTCTGTGGAAACAGCCGGCACTTGCCATGTGGCTCCTCACTGCCACCCAACGTGGTGCTGCCTGTTACGAAGCACACATTCATAGTGCCATGCTGCCTTATCCCATGGCAGATTTAGCTTTTCACATAATCTCTGCCCCAACCCCTCACTTCCCCACCCTCCCCCCAAGAAGAAGAGGAAAGCATGCCTTAGCCTGGTTCAGAAGGCACCAGTGGGTTGAAAAGTCTGTGAGAATGAGCAAGCCTTCTTCCTGCATTAGTATTACCCAGGATATCCTGTTGCTTGATCATCGCCTCGAGGATGAGGGACTTTTTATATACAGTATACCTTGGTTTGTGGCTGAGAAAAGAAGAGACTTCATCCGTTTTAGGAATCTGGAAGGGGGTGGTCATGGCAGGGGGGAGAAAAAGTTAATAGGAAACAGATTTAGAAAAATATCATATCTATCCTTCTGGGTGAATAAATCAGTGGCTGAAACAGTTTGATAGCTGTAACCATAACCTACTACACTGCGCAGAAATAAATATTCCCTTTAGGTCACTGTCTACATACCATATTGTATCTGTGTGCTTGGCAACAAGGTCCTGCCATGTGCAGTAAATAGTTGTGAGAGAACAGATAGGGGACAGTAGAGGTGTGTTTTTTAACAAAAAATAGTTGGAAAAATAACATTCCTAGATATTAGTAATGCATCACTTAGATTTCACTACACCATATTTATGAGCTGTGTGCTTGGGATATAATTTGATTGCCTACACAAACATGCAGTTAAAAGCTTACCTGAAAGATCATGTAGTTATGCTCTTCTCAGTAGCATTAGTAATTTCATATACTGGACTAGTTCTCTTCTCAGTTTCATTCATTTCACAGCACTTCTACCACTATAAACAGCTGGACAAACTAGCTGTTACTATGCCCTCCGTATTGTTAGCTTGTGTTAAGTTTGGTTTTCTACACCCAAAGTCACTCTCACATCTAGGGAAATACTTTCAAATTCATTTGACAATGAATCTGGCAAAGGTGGAGTTTTGTTTGTTTGTTTTTTCTTTAGATTACTAGTTCCTGCTTATTTCCAATACTGCCCTATAAACCAAAATAGCTATGCTTTGCATTTCACATGTAACAACCTGATTTTCTTCATGTAACTTCTTCCCTTGCCTCCCACATCCTCATGTATCTAAGCTGCCCTGGCAACTGTTAGTATTAAATAACTTTGAATTTTTTCGAATTTCAGTTTTCATTCAGATTTACTGACCCAAGTGTGGTAGAGAGGGGGAGTGTCGGTCATCAATTGTGTTTACAGTGTTTCTCTTAATTATTGACCTAGTATCACTGGGGTCCAGTAAAGATTTGCACTGCTAATTAGTCATAAAGTAATTTCAGTACTTTTTCTTTATTCCTTTTCTATTTTATTTCTTTCTTTTTTTCTTTTGACTTCTTTGGTACCGTCTGGATTTCCTAAGGGGAGCCCCCACCAACTGCAGTAAATTGTAGCTGTAGCCTTGATAATACAGTACGTGGACAATAAGGTCTCAAGGGGTGCTTACTGAAAGAGATTAAACTGTAATTAAACTGCCCATGAGCAAAAAGGAAAGGGGAAAAAAGATTTGTGGTTTTCATAAAGCAGAAAAAAATACATTCAGTGGTGTTTACAGCCCAGAGACCTTTTTTTGGGTTTTTTCTTTTTTTTTTTTTTTTTTGCGTCTTGACTAGAAAACAATCTTATTTTTAGCTGGACAGGGTTTTGCAGTAGTGCCATATCAATCCCACAATCCTTTTCTTTGAAATAATTGCACCGAGTTAGTCCCCAGTCAGCACTAACAGACTGAAAAGCAGGAAAGAAACATTTAACACGCGTGCATAGAAGTGGATGAAATTTACCATAAAAGTATGAATTTATGTAAGCAGTCTGCAGTTCTATGTAGATATATTTTAAATGGGGCCTTAATTGAACATGCAGCTGTATAACATGCTTTTGTTTAGGCTCAAAATTGTGGTTGGGGGGGGGGGTAGGGTTTTTTGTTGGGGTTTTTGGGGGCACTTTTGAATGAGGGTTTTTTTTGTTAACCCCTCCTCTTATCGGCTCAGCTATTAAATATTGTGGCTTTCCAGCTATCAGTCTCCGATCAGCACAGTTAGTGCATTTTACCTTCCAAGGAAGTACACTTTGAGCCAGCTGGAGCACGAAAAATGTAGGAGCTGGAGAAAGTCATAATTGAAACAGGCGACTGCTCCAGTACAGACAGGAAATAAAAGGAAGACGGGGCCCTTCAATGGATTAAATTAGATGTTTCAAATTCAGACAGTATCAGGAAAAAGAAGACTTATGTTAGAAAAAAAAAGGTAACAGTAAGTTCATTCAGCTGAATACCCAGCCCTCCCTTCTTTCCCCCCTTAACATGTGTTTTTGCTGGAATCTCACTCAGATGCACTGAAGGGCAGAAACTACATAGGCCTCTCTGCTTGCCGAACAACAGAGTAACAGGTCCCTGTACTAAAGTTGTACTATCCATGCTTTTTTCCCCTTCAGGCAGTCCTTGGGTATTCTTTTTCTGTAAATTAAGCATGAAATTACATTGGGCTGAAGAAATGAGATTTTAGATATTCAGTAGTTTGGAATAAAAATATATTGTACATATAGCAAAAGCTTAAATCATATGCATTTCCTGAATGTTAGAGATATGCCTATTTCATCTCTATACATAGTGTGTGCTTGCATACATAAATTATATGTACATTTCTTCCATTCAAACTAGTTCCTTCTTGCTGACCTGCATGGTTTTATCGTGCCTGTAGAATTTTCTCCTTAGTCATTTGTGCATGAAGTATGTGTAGTGCATGATGACAACGTATGAAGATTTTATTAGCTCAGAGTTTAAAATGGCCATGTTATTTCTCAGTAGCTATATGTGAACTCTTATAGAGCATTCTAAGAAACTCCTATGCTGCACCATTGTGCAATTATTGAATGTAAGATATATTTTATGTATGCAAATGGTTTTGTTTGTTTTACAATTTAATAGCATATTACTGAAGCTAATGTTTGTATTCTTTCATCTTTGCTATGAGATACATCAAGTTTTAGAAGCATCTAAAAAGGACCTCAGGAAATTACATAACATTAGAGCTGGTCAAGATTCTTGTAAATTCAAACGTAATTTTCATTTAGATGAAAAGTATTTTTCAGTTACTAATCCTGAAACACTTTTTTTTCCCCGACAACTGAAATCTCTGTATTTTAAAGTGTGAAGCAAATCACACACCAAGGTGGTACAGAATCTGTTAAACTCTGACCAGTTGGATGCATCTTGCTGTGCACCTTGAAGCCTACTAAACTTGGCATTTTAGGGAAAATGAAATCTTTGACTCAGAACAATTAGGGTTTACAAAGCGTATAAATTACAGTAAGAATGCCTCTAATCACACATTTACCTTCTAAAATGCCTCAAGGGTTTTGGATTAGAAAAGAACTATTGCAGACTAAGAATTACCTTAGAAGCAAATGGATATAGAGAAAATTCTGTTGGTGAGGGGTATTTTTATGTCATAAGAAAAACAGGTTTTAGGTATATGGTGTGTAAACAAAAAGATATTTATTGAAACAACAAGAGTTTTAAAAAGTGAAAGAGCCAGATGCAAACCTGATAAAGAAGCTGGAGTAGAAGAAGAGGGAAAAACTAGATGAACCATGAGATGAAGTAAATTTCTTAGCTGTGTTATGGTTCTGTACAGATTTTGGTTGTTTTAAAAATTTTAAAAGTGTTCAAAATAAATAATTGATTTTACTTATTATCTTCATTTGAGCTATGTAGGTTGTTCCCTCTTCTAAAAATAAAATCATTCCTTTTCTTCTGTCTTTTGTCAGCTTGTGTGCGTGCTACCCTTTTTATACCCACACAAGGATTAATTAGATCCTAGAAGAATCAAATGACAAGGAGGTAGAACTTGGTATAATGATGTTTTGCATCCTTTCATCTGGCCAGGTGTGGAGGTACTGGAACTGTTTGACTAGAAGAAATTATTTGAAATGAGAGATCAGTTGGTTAAATAAAGGTATGTCTATACTCAGTGTGCAAATGTGTATCTGTTTTCTAGATTCCTGGAGTATTGTCTTTCTTTCTTAGGTTCTTGTAAAGTGTTATGTGTCTTTAAAGGTAGCACAGCAGCACCATTTTTGTGAAGGAATCTCTCTCTGCAACTGTTTTGTAGTTTGTGCTAATTGTCAACAGAGAGGAAACAGGTGAGTAGCACAAAGGAATGCAACCTAGATAGGACTGAAAGTCACCTGTTGAGAGTAGTTCTAGAAAATTGCCCAGACATGGGAGAAAAACAGAATGGCTGATTGAATTCTTACTGCTGAACTCTGGTGTCAAGTACTGGAAGGTAGTTTCTTCTTTTTGCTATCTGTGGGTTTCAGTGTTTTGGGGGATGTTGGCTTCAGTGGTTTTAGATTTTTTGGTTGTGGCTTTGGTGGGCTTGTTGGGTTGTTTTGGGGTTTTTTTTTGCCTATTTATAAGATAGATGGGAAGTGAAAAAGACCCTTTTTTTTTGTTTTCCTGCAGTTTAATTTTACGGAGATGTGATTCAGTTTACATGAATGCTTGTAGAATTATAAAATGCAAGAGACTTCTATGTTGCAACAGCTTCCTGTCTGGCCATCCCTTTTTTACCTTAAAAAATGAAAGACATCACACCACCTGCTTTTGCTGTTAAAATTAATCTCAGGAAACATCCCTAAAATCAGGCTTGAAAACCAGTGACTGTGTTAAAGGATACCCCATGTTATGAAGATGCCTTTTATAATCTTTGTTTGCATTATTTGAACAGTAGTCATCTAGTGGAAGTATTTTTGAAGTAGGCATTTCAGAAAACATTTCTAGTGACTCAGCTCATAAGTGACTCTTTGCAGGAAAGAGGTATTGCATTGTGCTCAATAAAGTATACTTCTGGGAAATTATTATTGCAAAATCTGTCAAAAAATAAAGTCTTCTCTTGATATTGTGAGCAAAACAGTACTGTGGAGCGAGAGCTGTGCTCATGTACTGTGAAACACAGTGGTCATACTCAGGGCTTTGCCTGGGCACAGACTAGTGAAATAGATTTTTTCTTCAGGCCCCAGATTGGGTCTCTGCGAAGTGGGTGCTCATTTTAATGGCAGCCTTCTCAAGAACTTCCAGCAAAACCAAGCCAAAGCCAGGATTCCCAAAGAGTTAGGGAGCAATTGTAGCTTTGTGTGGGTGTAACTAAGTTGGCTTTTCAATAGGTCTTTGAGGAAGTGAAATGTGCCTCTGAGGCAGCACTGGTTTCGAGCACAGAGTATTTCCTTAAGACGCAGACCTTTAGTAGATATGGCCACAGAAAGCCTGTGTAGGTGTGAGAGCAGAGAATCTATGCGACATTTTTCACCTCAGATTTGTTAATTGTGCTGTGCGATAGTGGCATTTAGGTATTCTGCCAAAGAGACTATTTGCATGTGTAGATGCAACACACACTGAGGCTAGGGCAGCCTCCAAGTCATGCTGTCAGTGGTAGATCTAAGACTTGAATTCAGAGCTGCTTTCAAATTGGGGTGCTGCAGCATTCCAGGGGCAAGAATATGGTGGGGCGGCATGGAGAATGTAAGCAAAACAGCCTGTTCAAAGCAGCGCTTGGTGGCTGCTTCCATTTGGGACTGGAGATTGTTGCTTTAGAGAAATACTCAGACTCATCACTTAATGACAGATGAGAGGTGTGACCTTGTGCATTGTTGACAGACAACTGACTGCAGAGGGATGATAAGACCCAGTAATCAGTGTGAATGCTTTGATGAGATGGGCAGCCTGAGTCCACCAAGAAGCAAAGGGTCTGAGTATAGCTCCCCAAGCTGCTGAAGTCAGAGTGTTTGATTTGCTACATTTTCTACTTCTTCATTGTTTCTTCATTACCTTTGAAAAGAAAAACAATGGGAAGGAAAGTTAAGTTCAGCCTGGTTTCAGTGTTAGCTTCCTTAAAAGATTCATCTGAGCTCAGTAAACTGAGGGTGGTTTCGGGAGTGTGCTTTCTTTTTCCATTGTTTTATGTTACTTTTTATTTGAGATTCTGAACTTAAAAATATAGTCAAAGATTGGTAGGTTCTTTTCTGTCAAAAGTAAGGCATGTTCACACCTCACAGGCTGACGTCACTTTAAATAATTTATTTCTGCCATAGTCAGCGTAAAGGGTTTCTGACAGATTAACAGAAACCAGAACTCGGGCCCACAGCTTGCACAGGCATTTGTGCAATTCCCTAATAGTTTCTTATTCGCCTACAGCAGAAGAATGAATCAAGAATTAATTAGCACATCAGGAGATTCTCACCCCAGCTTCCTGTCTTTTGTATTTCATTATTATCCCCACCTTCCAAATTGATGTTCCTAGGCATGTAACAATATGCAGCTCTAGCCTGCAGAGGCTGATAGGAAATACTCTTTCATTTACTGTTCCTGTCTCACATTTTGTGTTTGACTTGTGAGTTTGGTGCCAAACTGCCAGCAGTTGCCTGGCTTCTGGAAGAAATAACAACCACAGGTTTTCTCATGGCTTTTACCTGAAGTCATAATTTGGACTAGGTCTGCAGAAAGATACGGAGATCTTTGCAAACCTTTTAGCAAACTTGGCTTGAAATTTGTATTTGTAATGAAGCTGAAATCCAGAAGATATTTGGGAGTTCACTGCAAAAGTTCCTCACGTCTCTGTGGGCATATTGGCTGCAGCAGGTGCCAGATGAATTGCCTGTTCTTCAGCCTCCTTTTCACAGTCCCTTACAGAGCCAGTTTGGGGAGATGTTCAACAGCACATGTAGGAGCAAGGTGCTGGTAGTCAGTGGAAACCAGAGACCTGCTTGCCCTTTTACCTTAGAAAATTTCCCTCTTAAATTTTGAGTCATGGTGAAGTCTTATTAGGGAGAGTTATTAAGACAAGCAAGCTTAGGTGGAAAAAAGGCAAGAAGCACCCCTCACTGGTTAGAGCAAAAGCATGCTCTCCTTTCTGAGCTTGCTGACACATGGAAAAACTGTTTGGGGAAAGCACCAGTCTTGGATATAGAATATGTTACCAGGAGATACTTACGGCATTTCAGCTGCTCTACAATAAATGCCTCCATGTAGGATTATTGGGTTTTTTTGCTGTGATAAACTTAATACAGAGCTTTCTGTGTGGTTTTCATGTGCTTGCCGTTGCCAGGATACCTCTGGTGTGCCTTGAAGCCATGCCCTAGTTTGTGCTGAGGTAATTTGGTCCAGTGTCTCTGTATACTAGTAAGGACTTTGTCAATCTGAGCATCTGAGCTTATCTCCCCTCAGGTCTCTTGTGCACAGCTGTAGTTGATTGTGTCCTACAAGAAGCGTGTACTGTGGTAGTTAAGCTGTGCTTTTAGTTAGGTGGCATCTTTTGTAGTACCTCATCTGGTACTGAGGTGTCTTGATCAGCATACAGCTCTGGCTCAAGGGAACAGCTCCTCGAGTTGCCCTTTTTTATTTTTTTTTTTATTTTTTTTTTATTTTTTTTTTGTTTCTGCGATGTGTAAATAGCATTTTTTGAGTGCTCACAATCTGATGACCTTTTGTAAAGTGTCAGGCCAGTTTTGTTTCTGCAGCTGCAGCTGTAATGTGTATGATCTATGATTTATGTTCTTCTGCTGGTCTTCCCCATGCCTCTGAGAGGTCCCCTTATTTCTCTCTTCTGGCCATAACGTGCTCTCTGGCATCACTTTGCTGCCTTAAACCTGGCTGAGCTCACATAAGGCACAGTTGTGTTTCAGCAGTGCTTTGTGTAGTCCTCATGTCCCTGATTATGTATTCTTGTGAACAAACCCTTCGTGGGATGAAAATTCTTAGTGTTTCAATGTGCTGGACAATTAATTACTTTGATAGTCAAGCTGAAAAACAAGGAAGAGAAAAGGGACTGTGGAAAGCTATGCTTGATGACCTTCTGAAAGTTAATTTTATTTCATAGCTATTTGATAGGGAAAGCAAGAGATCTTATTTTAAAATAATTGTTAAAAAAGCTGTAAAAAGGAATGGAGTTCTCCCCTACTTAAAATTACTACTCAACTCCTCTTGAGCTAGAGTGATTCTTCAGGATCTGGTTACAGTCTGCTTAAACTCAGCAGCGCTTAAATCAAAGTGATATTTAGATTCTATGAGCCAGAGTCTCCTTTCAGGCCAATAAACATCTAAAGTAACCACAGATTTACACCTAGGTAAACCTGTGACTTCTAGGGGGCTTTTTTGGACTTACACCACTCTAAGTGTGAAAAGAATGTGGTAATAAATGGTGACAATAAAAATGCTTTATTGTGCTGTTGTGAGTGCACTAAAGTCATAATAAGCACATCTATTTACATTAGCATCCATTAAAATGTAACACACGCATTAGCTAATAAAAAATAAAGTTTAATGCGGATGCCAGGCTGTGACACTGTTGAACTCTTGAATTTTATCAGCTCTGTGAAATAGGTCCTGTTTAACAGTGCTCTGCCTCTCATAGTTTGGGTGGTAAGCAGGAACTAACAAGTTATCTCTCCTCATTTTGCTGTTCTAAGCCATGCTAACAAATGCTCAGTACAAACAAAGGTTGCAGTAGGAAGACCCGCAGTCTTGCTATGATGCATTGGCATGGGAAGCCAAATGCTGCCTGCTCTATTCATACAAGTCAGCTTTATAATTTCTCATCATCTTTATTTATTATGGCATGAACACACCATCAGTGCCTGAATAATCATGATGAAACTACATGAATGAGTAAGGTGATTGGGATTTGGAATCTCTATCTTGCCCCAGGTGGTTTGACTTCAGGCACGCGGTACCAAACCTGAATTTACTCTTCTGTTTCCAGTATATGAATTTTACCAAAGTTCTCACTTACTATAATCACCACTTTATATCATTGCACCGTAATAACTGTCTAATATACTGTAAATTATTGTAGGTCTCTTCCTCTAAACTGTTTGCTGAGAGAAAACAGGCCATTTTTATGGGAGAGAAATGAAGCAGCATTTCTCAGAAAGCAAAGCGTGCAGATGACCATCTTATTATTAGAAAAGAGGAAACATCAAAAGATGCAGAGCTGTTTGTATAATCATCCCAAGCTACTGTGGTCACCCTTTCAGCAATCCTCCTTCGGTTTTCCCACCCCTTCTCTGCGTGTTTCCACACCAGGCCACCCCTTGGTCTGCAGCTGCTTACTGTGCAGACCCTGGAAAAAGTGCAAAAAGAGCATCATGCCTGGCAAAAATGTCGGTTTCATGCTCTGAAAGGCTGAGAGCATCTAGCTGAAGCTGCACCTGAGCTGATGCTGGGCTGCCTGGGTGCTGACTCCACAGGTAAAAGGGCTGCAACTATAGCTTAACTCAGCTTGCAGCAGGGAAATACAAATTTGGAATAGCACCCGGATTTTTTGTTCCGTTTTGGGGTTTTTGTTTGTTTCTACAAGTAGTTGGGACTAGTGTTTAGTTCACACCTACACATTTGGTGTGCTTCATGTAGCTGGCTTCAGATAAGTCTCCAGGTCTGGATTTCTTTGTGACTGTATGGTCGCTGGTCAGGAGTATCCTCACCAGCATCCCAAGCTGTCATACTCTTTCTTGATGAGCTACATGGGCAATGTCCAGCATTTTTAAAAGCCTGCCATTTGCACTCATGGTTTTTTAAACACTTAAAGCTTTTGCTTTTTAAGGAGTGAAGTGAACATTATTAAATGTAGTTTCAGCTTGTGTTACAGATACTTGATGTAGGTCTCCACAGAAAGGGTTATAGACTAGATGAGAAATAATTACATTGCAAAAATGTTAAAGTGAAAAACCAGTACATACTGCTGTAATATTAAGGGCTGTCTGTATAAATTATTAAGAGAAAAAATAAATGTTGTATTTATTTTATACCTTTATTTTGTTCTGAAATAAGCATCCACTAATAGTGAATATTCCTTTTTTTTTTTCTTTTTGCAACTAAACATTATATACAATAGTTTTCTTGTCATCAAGATTTTCAGTTTTTTCAATAAGATTTTTATGAGGAACAGCATCACTCAAATTGCTATTACTTTTATTTTCAAAAACCTCAATTATAAACCAAGGAGAAAGAATCTCCTTATTTGCCCAGTTGTAAATATTTTATTTCCCACCCAAGAGTACAAAAGCTACACATGGAAGAAAGGAAACATGGAAGAAGGGAAACAGACTGCTGAAGAGACAGCAACAAATGTTCCTTTTTTTAGGGGGAAAGTAGTATTTTTTTGCTAATCAAGCACAATCTGCATTATTTATTTCCACCCATTTCTGTTCAATTGTGGTACTTATCAATCACATAGTGCCAGGCCTGGACAGCAGTTTGCCATGTGGATCTTCCAGTCCACCACCTCCATCCCCTCACATGGGGAAATACGTGTTTGTATGCACAACCTACCACCACCTGAGACTGCAGTAGGAATAGTAGAACAGCTTTACAGACTGCCCAGAAATCAAATACTTTCCTGATTAAAATTGCTGGGGAAAAGATGAGAGTTTAGGGCCCTCAGCTTTTTGCAAAGGCTTGGACCCTTTCTACAGATGCAAAAGTTATGTTATAAAAAGCAGGATAGCTGGAATATAGGAAAAAAAAAAAGATTGGGAGAACACACAAGGGGAGAAAAAGTCAGTGATACTAATCTTTTAATCTCATTCTTTGTCCTGTGTGCATTTTCCTTTTATTTCTTTCTTTCCCTGTCCTTCTTGTTTTGGGAAAGTGCTATCACTGCATTCAAACATTGAGAAAATTGCTGTGCAGTCAAGCCCCAGGATTATTACCATACCACATATAGGGTTACATAAAATGAGGTGGTTTTTTCCTTAAATCCAAAGATTGTTCATTCACACAGCTCACGCATTATAATCAAATATGAATGCAGGAAAACGGTCCATGGGATCAGCCCTCAGTACGGCTGTAACTCCCAGTGAGGTGGGTGGAAGTCTGGATTGTAGTGTAGCAGAAGAATAGAAGCCCTTCTGTTCTGAGATGGACTTATCACATGGTTAGCAGCTGGAATTTATGTGAAGTCTTATTAAATAAAACAGCAGTAACCAGTCACCTACTGCTGCAATATACTTGAAGGTACAGTACCTGAATTTTTTCAGAAGCACTTGACCTCACTGCTTCTCCTGCATCTCTGCATTTTCTCTTGCTTATACTTGACAGTTTTTGACCTTGTAGTAAACTTTTATTCTTGTTTTTATTGCAACTTAGGAACATCATAATTTAAGGGTTTGAGTTACACGATGGCAGATTTGTTAAAAGAAGATTAAGGCATGCCCAGAGAACCTCTTTTAAATGTAAAAACAATTAATGTTAGGTTTTATTTTATTAAGTTGATTTTTATGAACACATATATCTGCTTATAGACATAGATACTTAAATGTGCAAGCATGTGTATATACTTTTTTTTGCCTAAAGAAAATCTCAAGATTGTGGGTAGAACATCTGGAATAGTTGTGTAGAACAGAAGTGTGAATGGAAACAATACTGTACTTACATAATAGCACAGGATATTTCATTAAAACAATTCCAGCATATTTATAGTTGGCAAATTACAACACTTAAAGAACTGATCTCCATATGGGAGCACTTAGTTCTTTGAAATATTCTATTATTTTTAATTGTGTCACTTTCAGTGAAGGGTTTATAATTTTGAAGGCAGTGGGCCACAGTGCTCCAAGCCAGTACACAGCCAGCAGAGAATTATAGATGTAACTATATCCCCTGGTAATGGTAATTTTGATATTTTATAGAGTTTATTAGTCTTGTACAGGAGGTGCAAAGACTGGACTGTTTGTCAAAGGGAGGAGAACTCTACAGAGTGGCCGTCCTCAGTCGCTGCACCTTGCCCTGAAACAGTGCCTCTTACTGCGGGACTTCCAGAGGCTTTACAGGTGGACTTCTCTCACAGAAAAGGTGATATGTTTTCAGTTTAATGCCAGTGGAACTAGAAATCTCCCGGCCAATCTCTCCTTCATTGCCTTGCCAGAATTTCAACCAAGTTTTAGAGGTTTTTTCGAGACACCTTGCAGAGGTGTCAGCTGTGGAGAGGGATGGACTTCTCAAAACTTTGAGACTGCTCCAGAACAAAGCCTCAAACCTGAATATATGTAGGCCAGCTCAAAGGGAAAATTATAATTAAAGCTGCCAACCTGTCTTGGATCGTGGTATGAAGACAAGACAGGCATGTCAGACAGTTCACATAGTGTCATTTGCTTGCATGAAGTTTGTCCATAATATGTTTGCAGTGGCGCTGTGGCAAAGGAGGTGCTGGTGGCAGATGGAGTCTGCTGCTGCCTCACTGCTGCCTGCTTTTCTTCCATACAGGGGCAGGTTGGGAGGACAGTTCCTCTGGAGCAGGCGACTGACCACACTGGCATATTATCATGTGCGTCCAAATACAGAGCAACTGAGAAAAGCTGTTTCACCTGCCTTCAGCATGCACTGAACTTCAAGTGATTGGGTTAAATCCGTGGGAGAGGGTAAATTACAGATGAGTGAATAGAAAATGATGAAAGAGTAGAGTGGCACAAAGTAGTACTTTCTTGCTCCTGGTTTCTGCTGGTCCTCTCTGTGCATCCTATTGAGTGAATGAATTAAAAGTCCACTGGAAGAGCATGTCACACAGTGGTAAAAGAGTGATTAAATTCCTCTACAGGATACCCAGCCCATGACCGGGATTTTTCCTGGAGGAGCCAGTTGACACTCATACTCTCATTCTCTCTCACTTTTAGTATAAAGGGGCCAAGTCTCTCTCAGCTATGCTGAGGAAAGCTGAAGAAAGGCTCGGAAAGCAATATGTGCTTTGCTTTGTTATGTCAGATTTCAAGGCAGTAGAGTTGGTAAAAGCATATTGTTTGCAACTTGCAGTTGGCTCGCAGCAGGCAGCTCCGATAAGCTATGCCTGCCCTGAAGAGAATGTTATC
This sequence comes from Loriculus beryllinus, assembly GCA_039877255.1. Lineage (NCBI taxonomy): Eukaryota > Metazoa > Chordata > Aves > Psittaciformes > Psittacidae > Loriculus > Loriculus beryllinus. Next base: position 19,993 of record JBCJKH010006902.1, on the reverse strand, counting down.
TAAACAGCAAGCAGTTTATTTCTCTGTAAATAAGGAAAGGAATTGATACAGACCTGTTGAAGTAAATTACTATTGTTAAAATAAATGTTTTCTCCTTTAGGGGAAAACTGGTCATCCATTTTCTGGTATGGCAGATTAAATTCTGTGTAAAGTTAGTATGTCGTTGCCTATGTCACTTCACTGTGGCATGCCTGGGTCATTAAAATGGTGCATGGCATGTTTTGTAAACCCATGCCTTCCATTTTCAAGTTTCCTGTTCATTTCAGATTTTTCAATTAAGGCCATGTACTAGCTGCATCTTGTATGTTACAGTCTTGTATTTCTTTCAGAAACCATTCATAGAATCATAGAATAGTTAGGGTTGGAAAGGACCTGAAGATCATCTAGTTCCAACCCCCCTGCCATAAGCAGAGACACCTCACACTAAACAATGTCACCCAAGGCTCTGTCCAACCTGGCCTTGACCACCGCCAGGGATGGAGCATTAACAATGTCCCTGGGCAACCCATTCCAGAGATC
>JBCJKH010006902.1:0-18640 GCA_039877255.1 Loriculus beryllinus | reverse complement strand
TGGCACATCTAAACAGGAGTAGGTCACCATTTTTTTAAGCTGCGTGAATATTAACCTCATGGAGAACAGCAGGAAAGCAGCTCTAAGCTTTTTCTCAGTGAAAACTTAAGCCTGTGCTTCAGTAGATTTTTCTGTTGCTGTCACTATCAGCAACACAGTGCTGACAGTGCTGCCCACTATTTTTTTCTCTATCCTACATGTTCTCAGCATTTGTGTGGCACATCTAAACAGGAGTAGGTCACCATTTTTTTAAGCTGCGTGAATATTAACCTCATGGAGAACAGCAGGAAAGGTGACTCTGATGTATCATTCATCTGTATATTAAAAACTTGAAAGTCTCAACTGCTTGCTTAAACTGCTAATTAACGTTTCTCCTTGCAAGTCTCCCTTTAATCATAGAGTTTAGCTCTTAATATTAATTTTAGTTCTTCCTCTGAAATGTGCTGTTTCACACTCCTTCCGTCTCCCTATCCCAGTCATCACAGCCCCCAAACCCATCAGATGCCACAAAATAACTTAATAGAAAACTTGGTTTCACATGTCATGCATGTCAAATTCAAGTTTTGTCTCCTGATTCTCCAAACCTTGGCAAGTCAAATCCTCCTTTATCAGTCACACTTGTCTATCCTGGCTTCTGGGTTCCTCATTCATGCAAGGGTCATGGGAGGCAGGCTGAGAAGAAGCAGGTATGTGGGTACAGGGTGTATGGTTATAAGGATCAGAATGAGAAGGGAAACCTATCATGTCACATGAGCTTGGGGCCGGCAGTGATGCTAGGTATTAAGCTGAATTGGAATGCTGCTCAGGATGACCGCTCTTTGTTCATGTATCTGTGTTTCGTATAGTGAAGCTTCAGAGAGCTGTCAGTGTGCGTTTGCTGTTTATGGTGGTGTTGACTGAGAATTCCCACAGTTGACTGCAGGTTGCAGTTTACTTTTTGGTTTCATGTAAGGGCTGTGAGGGTGTCTTTAAGAATCATTTGAGTCAGGTATGCATCTTTCCTCTGTCCTTGTATCATAGTTACATTAGTAGTTTAGCACAACAACAGTGTATGAACTGTTCACAAAAGAAAAGGGGAAAAGTGTGGAGTATTGCTAGCCTATCTAAAAGCAGTCTGAATGCTGCTTTGACTCCAGTCTTTTTAATTTTTTTAATGAATGCAGCGTAGTTTTTTTTAGGAATCTGCTTTTAAATTTGGTTTCACACACAGACTGTGAAGCTTCAGCTATGTCTTCAGTAGCATTGCTGCTGCTTGTAAAATTATTGCACAAGAAAAAAACATCTATGACAAAAGCTACAGGAAAAAAACCCATGTTTTTCAAAAATTATTTCTCATTTTCTTTTACGTACATTTGATCAGCTCTTAGTGCCTTGTTGTAGGTTCCTTCCAGTAAGTTTTCTTTTGAGTTCAGTTATTTACCACCTAAATTACTGTAATATGCTTTTTAGTCTCAGCTTTAACATCCCAGGATGTTTGCCTTTACTGAAATGTAAATGAAAAGATGCACTCAAAAAATTGTAAAAAACCACAAACAAACAAAACCAAAGGAAACAAAAAAACCCACCAAATTTCACACCCCATGACAATTAGCATTACAATGAAGCCCAACAGCATTAAACTAATTATTGGGAAGGAATTTTCACAGCCTGCCCTGGGAACCTAAGGAAAAAGCCCCTTTTACCTTTCCATCATTCTGCAAAGTCTTTTCCAAAAATACACTAAGCAGTTGTCTTTTGCCACATACTCAGCAAACCCTTAAATATGAGGTTATTTTAACTTGATGTTTGGTGAGCTAAGTCCTCATGAGTGATCTTCAGAACTTTGCCAACTTACAGAGTAGACTTATCAACTTCTTTGCTGATAAAGATCAGTTAAATTTTGATTTATTCCCATCTTTCAAGCTATGTAAGTTAGCTGAAAATGGGATAACATTAGAAATTTATTTCTATTATGCAGAAAGTCTCCTCTTTCTTCCTGCTGGCTTTTCAGCACTTGGTCTGCCTTAGTTATATCCACTGCTACTGCAGATGTGTTTGCTATCGACCTCTTCCAAAGTTACTCATTTGAGTGGGATTTTTTGTGCAACGAATCATGTTCCTCTTTCATTCTTAATTAAATGGCATATATTCTTCTTCATTCAAAACACTCAGGGGTTTATTTACTTCCTTACCCATCCATATACTAGATTTATAATTCACTGTCACTCCAGATTCTCTTTCCATTACTCTGCAGGGATTTTTTCCACAGAGCTGTATTGAATCTTTTTAAAGACACCTTCACATTTTTTTCTGATAGAATAATAAGAATTTTAGTCATTTGGACTTCATGAAATTTTCTCCTTTGGAAGGGATATTGTGGATATCTGCTGAGAAGAAGCAAACAGCCCACAGGTTAGTTTTATTCAGATTGATGAGGCTTGTGCTGTGCAAGCAGGCTGACATTAGCCAATGGCTCCTTTGCAATATCTGTATCATGCAGAAGAACTGTCAAGCCAGGAATCAATGTCAGCCAAAATGTCAAAGCTCAGAGGCAGCTCCTATGGCCCCAGATCCCTGTTGCACCAAATCAGAGCACCACCAAATCTCTCATCCTTTGCAAACTGACTGTTGGTCTCTTTTGGTGCTAAGGTATTTGTCTTGTTGCAGGAAAAATTGGTTTGCATTTTTGAAGGTGCCTTCACACTTGGTTTTCTATTCATTCAGCAGCAGCACTTCTTTCAAGATATATATGTAATTGTAACTGTCACTTTCCCTCTTTTACCTGATAGATGATACGCAGTAGTCATGCACAGAGCTGTTCTTGTAGGCTTATTTATGTTGTACAAGCAGCCTCAGAGCAAGAATCCCCTGTGGGACTTTTATAGAATGAAACTGCATGGTGCTTTCCAGAAGGCTTTGTGCTCTATTACAATAGTAATCAGTTCCTGTAATTTCTGAGAAATCAGGCCCATGTTTAAGAGTTAGCACAGGTTATGCAAATTTGAAATACTGAGCTTCAATCATCACAGCTGGTTTCAGGAGCTGGCTTTGCTTGGGCATGCTTTGTTAGGATAGCCCCGGTAGCAGTGTGTGTCCCTCAGACATAAGTGGGAGGGAAGAAAGGAACCTGCCTTGAGTTTTTGTCTCTTCATAAAACTTGCACTGGATCGCTGTGCTAGAAACTTCTGTGAGTACCTCTCAGAGTGCCAGTACCCAAATGAGGGGAAAAGAGATAGGAAGCACACATTTGCATGGGAACTGAAAGCATCTTCGGATTTATTCCTTTGAGTGTCTTTTTTCTATAAATTGAGCTTGCAGAAGTTTTTTCTGGGGTTTTTTAATGCTACAAGGAGTTTTAAATAATAAAAGTACAGAGGCAGCAAATTTGCAAGGAAGATAAATAGCTTTGAAACTAAAATGAGAGCCATTTGGAACATTTGAGAGGTGTGCTTGCTGCAGAAGCTAAATGCAGTGAGGAAAAAAAATACACTGTATTTGAAGTAAGAGCTAACTTATCCCTACACTGGAAGAGATTTCAGTAACCTTTTAAGCCTTGAAAACTTCAGTTGGTTTCAGAAATCTCTCATCACTGCTGGATTGACTTTTGTCACACAGGAAAATCATGAGGGGTTTGGCAGCTGAAGGAAAAGGATGCCTTCTCTTTCTGTCAGCTGCAGGCTGTGATTCATCTTGTCTGAGGGAAAGGAAAACCAAAGCAGTGGGGTTCTAGTCAGAAATTAGTCACTGTGAGACAGTGTTTGATCGGTGGCCCAGGGTTGGGATTTTTTGTTTTGTTTTCTTACCCGAAATCATGTGACTTACTCTCCATCCTTGTTATTCCTACCAAGGGTGTTTCTAGCGGGACACTGGGGCTCTTAAGTTGAAGATGGTATGGTTTCTTGAAGGTGGTATAGTTTCATATTTTCCTTGTATTGGCAGCTTGTCGTAGTCTAATGTATTTTGTTGACATTGTCGTTAGGGATCCAGTCATGCCTTATTCTGCACTTTCCAAGATCGATGTTCTCACAAAGGCTGCAGAGAGAAAGCAGGCAAGCTCCTCATGCCACTGTGGAAGAGCACTGGGAGAGGCTCAGGTTGAGTTGTGAGTTTATTGCAGAAGATTCCCTGAGACCTTTTCATCTCACTTGCATAGGATATCTTCTAAATAACATTTTTTCCTGTTGCATACCTTTGAGACACGAATATTCATCTTGAGAGCTGTTTGCTTCAGCTCTGCTGTTCAGGCAAATGTGTTTCCTATTGCCCCTTCATTTGATGCTACAAGAAGATGGACATGTCAAATGATCTAGGAATACTTTTTGCACTTCAGGGGTGGGCTTTCTAGGTGACTGACCACTAGCCATTTTCTTACTCCAGTACACTTATGTGGGAGACAGTTTCTAAGCATATTGCTCCCTCAAAGCACTGCACATGCTGATGTGCCTTCACGTTGTGAAGGGAATGGCAACTATTCTCTTGTTGGACTGTAAACCTAAAGAGGGGTCAGTTCTGCTTTCCCCTTGAAAATGTCTTTTCCCAAACCAAAACTGTCATGATGTGTAGAGGAGGAAAGAAGGATCTTCATCTTTTGTGGGGCACAAGAAATAGGAAGAAAACCAAGGTGAGAAATCAGAATTTTAAGAATCACACCACACAAAAGCAGTACAGAGCAAGATAATCAGGCTAGCCACATGCACAGAGGTTTCAAAATATCTTAATGGGCAAAATTCAGTTCTTCACAAATCCCATAAACCACATTGCTCCTCTGCAGTAGCAGCCTGAATGGTGTTTCCCCTTTGCTTGGATTTAGAAACAAATGTCAAAGCTGGTTTTCTTTATTTGTGTAGCAATGGAAGAAAGTTCACTCAGGAGACAGAAGAAAGAGTAAGTCTGGGACGTGAGGCACAGACAAGGGCTATAATGGAAATTAATTGTGTAGCATGTTAAATAATATTACTTTAATCCTGCAGCTTTGGGCAGTTGAGCTGAATTTCTGTTTTATGGCATGTTTTACAAACTAAAATATTTTAGGAGTTGGAAACTGCTTGGCTTTAGTAATTTAGATCAGGAAATATGCTTCTCTTCTATCAAACGCGGCAGTCTGTACTCTGTGTTATTAGCCATGGCATGGTGCACACAGACAGTTCTCCTTGTTTGCTATCTCTGCTGAACCTTTCAAATCAGCTCATTTATCTTTCAGGTGTTATAATAATTGACCCTCAATCAGTATTCCATTATCCTAAACAGGCAATTATCCACATTGTCACTTTTGCATTTGCTCTTTTGACCCAGAGGTCATGGAGGCCTAGTGTAACTGAATCCAACAAAATTATTCCCTTACCTGTCATATAAATAGTCATCCTAGCAAAATGAGACCCATGGGGGCTTTTGCTGAGGTGTTGAGAAGGCCAGTCTAACTCGATCCTTTATTCTGCTCTTTAAGGAATGCAGTACTGTTTTGGCACTCTATCAAAATAAAACAAAGTTCCATTTTTTAGCCTCCCTTTTTTCCCCCCTTTTTTTTAAGTGAACACCCCTGCACTTACAAATGCCTCTTTGTGGCCTGCTTTATTGAAATTTCCATTCAGCTCTTCCATCTGTTAGCTGTGTTTACCACTATTCCTGGGGAAAGAATTCTGCGTTTCACCTTCATTTGGGGGTGTAAGGTCATAAAACTGTCTGGATTATTTCAGCTATATTTATACCTAAGTTAATATTACTTCTTTAACAGGTTTAAAGCTTTTAATTCCCCAGTTCATTATTCATGGTGAGTGAACTGAACGAAGTTTTTGTTTTATAAAGAGGAAAGCTTTGGTATTCAAAAAGTGTTCTGCAAATGTGAGTTGTAGCCCTCTTCACCCCAACTCCCCAGTTCCGGTTAGGCTCATGTTTCGTGCCTGCCCCCACTCTGCTGCTTATGGCCACCAAATGACATGTTTTATTTAACTAGCTTCTGTGAGTGTTTTCCATGGTTGCATACTAGGGTTATTTTTACAAATGTGCTTGTTGTGCTCATCTTGTAAAAGCTGGAAAAGTAGCATGGTCCACTGACATGAAGTGCACACACAGAGGCACAAACTGTAGAGACCACTTCATTTACATGACCTAGAAGTATTAGTGTCAGGCCATCTCGGAGCCTTTGCTATACAACTGTATCCAGGAAGAGGGGATTATTCCTGTTGCATTGGTGGGAAGCTACATCTGGGAGTGATGAATAGATTTTCCCAAGGTTGCAGGTGGCAAAGGAGGGAAGCAAACCTTGTTTTTCTCAGCTGTGCCCCAACTGCAGCGGCACATGGTGCAACGAATGAACCAAATGTGTCATGGTTCCCTCCTAGCTGCTGTGTTAAGATGTACGTATTCTGAAATCCAAGGTACTCAAAGTGGAGAGGGTAAAGGGAGAAAAGATCCTGGCTCTGATATGGGACTTAAACATGTTTTCATGTAGCTCCAAGTCCCAGCCTTGCTCCCCTGTTCCATCTGTTCTGTTTTGCTAGAAGGAGATAGTCAGCACCTTGAAACACTGGCCTGGCACCGCTCCAGTAAGAAACAGGGAGTTGAAGTGAGAACACAAATGCAATTTATTTTTCTTTGTTGAAATGTTCCTATTTTCCCAGTGGCAGCACAACGCAATAGTTGAAATAATGTTATTGAGAGAGAAGAGTGGAGTCCCAATGTGAATATTCTGCACACAGGCTCTTAAACTTAAGCCAGCAAGTGTCTGGACAGCATTTGACTTGCTATTTCTTAAAAAAAAAAAAAAAAAAAAAATGTAAACCATCAACAAACCAGCACACACAAAAAATACTAGAATGCTAGTCAGGAAACCCTGTGCCTTTCTCTACCACTTATTTATGAAAATAATTGCTCTTGCATCAGTTATTGTATTGCTTTAAAGCAATACACGTTTCCTACTCAGTCATTTGTCTTATATTTTCTTCATCATCTTTGTAACATCCTTTCCTGATACCTTTGGTAAAGGTAGTGCTTTATTTTCCATTAGGTGCAAAAGTCTGATTCATGAATGTGAGGGCAGGATTGGCCTACCCTCTCCAGTATGTGCAGACCAAAAGAAGGTGTAAGTGGCTGAGATGCTATACATGTTGTGGAAATATTATGTCTATTGTTTTGAAAAAAGAAAAAAGGAAAATAGAGAACTTATCTCAGGACCCAAGAAAGTCTGTGAAAAAGCTGTGAAAGTCTGCATCATACTTACGCATATCAAACTCTCTATTTGTCCTAAGAAGCAGCTATCTGAAATTTTACCCACGCTTATGTTCTCAGGTAATTGGCAGCAGCTTAAAAACACACAAAAAAAAGGGTTTTGCCAATAAAACTTCTTTGAAAACAAAAAAATAAATTTTTTAAAAAAAAAAAAACAACCCAACTTGATAAAGCAAATTATGACCAGGAGAGTATCTGAAAGGCAGGACTGTTCCAGGGTGAAAAGAAAGCCAAATTATCAGGTGGCTTAGCCAAAAATCCCTGAACAACTAAGAAACCTGTCTAGAAACAAGCCGTTTATGCATGTTCTTCTAAGAAGGCGATGTCAGAATGATGTTGTTAGCTTTTTGGGAAAGAGCAAGCTTGAGTTTATTGTGGGACTTGTTGACATCAGTACTGCAGTTTGCTGAGTCCGAAGCAGGAAAGCCACCATGATGGGAAAAAATTGGCCCCTACTTTTCCTCTCCGTCTGCTCTAACTGGCAGCAGTACACTGAGAGGGAATTGAGCTGGCTCTTGAGTGGCTGGTTTTATGCCAGAAATCGCATTTGCTTGATGCAGGGAGTATTTTAATGTTCAGCAAGACCCTTGCAATGACAGCTGACGCCCAGCTCTCTCTGTCATTTCTGGATGCATTGCTGTCTGAAGGCAGCAGGCAAACCCTGAATATTTTATTCAGAGTCTCATAGGACGTAACACTCATGCTCGTCAGCCAGATAGCTTAGCTCTGTTCCCAGTCCTTTTTGTATTAAGGCACATTAGCCTTTACTCTGGCTTTCCTGGTTTTTAAGTGTTGGGTTAGTAAAGCCTTCCAGAAATGTCCTCAATATACGACTAAAGATTCAGTCCTTTATTAGCTGTCTTCTATCCGAGAGGATAGGGTCTTAACTCACCTGCAACTATTCTGAATGACAGAAATCAAACATGCTGGGGCTGATCTCCAATAACTTGCATAGAAATATGCCTTTAGGGGAAAAAAATTTAAAAAAAAATTAAGCTAATTCTGTATACACACCAGTAATTTTTGCTTTCCTTGAAAAGCAGATTCTGTTGGGTTAGTAGACTTTTGTGTGACTATGTTGCTTTGGGAACAGACTGGTGTATTAGGATGTACAAGCCCTGAAGTTTCTCTCTGGTCTCAGCCCTGATCTATTGATAGATGCTGAACAAGTCCCATTGCTTTTCTTTCTATCACTTTCCCTATCAAAAAAATAACAACAGCATTGCTTTTTCTTGAGCCGTTTCAAAATATACTGGGAAAAGCATTGCTGAAAATTGTTTATATGCATTTTTCTATTGCTCTTTAGAGCTAGACTTTCGTATGAATTTTAATGAGAGAGGTGATGATACCAAAAATGTTGACGAGGAGAACTGAGACCATGCCTGGTGTTTTGATACAAAATTGATGAATGCATAAAAATTAAAACAGTTTTCCATAATACTGATGGCTGTCTTTTTCTAACTTAAATACCTATCATAATGTCTGTCAGTCCGGACTTTAAAAAAACAGTGACACATATGCTACCAAGATGTAGTCTCTTCTTGCAGAGGGATATGCTGAGCTAGTGTAATTATGGTCCATATATGCAAGCTTTTCATATCTGCATTTTATATATGAAAAGCCATCTCCATTCATGCAGTTGTATAATGGCAACAAAAACCCTGTGCAGTGCACCTCATGCACAGTAAGCAAATTCTGCAGCTTCCTGTGCACCCTTACTGGGGACTCTCATATGCTCACTATCCACTTTAACAGCACAGACAGGCATTTTTTGCATTAGTTCATCTTACAAAACACAAGACATTTCAGCAGCCTGAAGTCATGGCCTGTATAATTTATGAGACCTTTCTTCCAACCTTCCACTCTTTTTGTCTGACTTAGTTGATCTTTTTTGTACTTTGCATCAACTTGCTGTGTGTCCTTGAGGTGTATGGAAGAGTAGGAAGGTAGCATGTATTGAAACAAAGAGGAAAGGCAAGGAGTGCAGGTTACGTTTGGTAATATGGAAGTACCGAAGCCAGAAATTAAGTGAGATAAAACCATGTATCTCTTTGTTATAAATGCAAAGTAGCAGGCACATAATAAAATTTAAAATTAAAAAAAAAAAATCAAACCAATGCAATAAACCGAAACACTGCATACACACACACAGAAAGCTCTTCTTCCCTTGGGGAGAGGATGAGAGAGAGAATGGAGAAACCACAAATGAGAGAGGTTAGTCATGTTGCTTAATGAACTACTGGAAGCTTTTCAGATACTGTGGTGGTGAGGGAAATGTACATGAACAGTATAATGTTCCTCAGCTGATATTATCTAGCAGTTCAAAAGAAGCAGCAGCACGGTAAAGCACCTCTCTGGTATGTTATTAAAAGGTATCTTGAGCTTTCCTGCTTGACAGATATTTCTTGTTTTAAGTTACACTTCTACTTCCATTATTTAGACCCAAGACAACAAAGTAATAATTGAGCTACTGATGAGTTAACAAAATACATGTATGCAAACCAATTATTTTACAGTAGAGATAGCCTGTTAGTGTTATACCACTGGCAATTAAAATCCTCAGAAATGACAGTATTCTGTATTTATCTGATCCCTAATTTTTTAACTTTTAATTTTATGATTTCCTGCTGGTTTGTACAGTGAAAAATCAGTCATCTCATTTTGCAAGTGCACAACTGGAATGAAAATCTGCATTGTTACTTTTAGATGCAAAGAAAGAAAATCGTAGTATTTGCTCTTCTTCCTCTCAGTGCAACATAAGTTTTTTGTGTTTTTCATCATGCTGACTAAACTAATGGGAATAACCCATGTAATCTTAGAAGTAGTTGTTCTAATTTGCTCTTTTGTACAGTCTTTTGTTGGTTAGATTGCCCGTAAGGGTGCTTCAGCAAAATTTTTAAGTCTTCTTATACCTAGATGAAGCCTCATTTGTATATGAATTCAGTGCCTCTCTGCAGGGTGCTTTGTTATTAAAAGGGAAGTATGAAATTCTGAACAAAGTTCTGCTTGCAGAGGACAACAGTTCACAGCTGCTGGTAGCTGGATGTCAATATTGGAGACCTGGTCTCCTTGAAAAGCCCCTGAAATGTCACTGGAAAATCATGGCTTGAAATCCTTTCTTCTGTAAAACCACCTTGAATTTTTGGAAAAGTTTTGATACCCAGGCTTTGCTATTGCAACAGCTTGGTGGTTTACATTGATACGTGTAATTACAGATATGTATGAATCACATTTTCTATTATGAAAAAATGTGGAATGTAGATGAGGTGTGAGATGAATTTTAAGGCATGACAGTAATATTACACAAGGCCATCAGCAGAATGTGAAATATGCACTCTCTATTGATGTAGTCAGAACTGCAAAGAGGATGGGAATAAAAGTGACTGCAGGAGTGGATGACTCAGTAGGGAACTACACACAGTGGATCATGTGTACTCTGGTGTCTGAGATAGCCAACTCTGCTCAAATACTTCAGAGTCCCTTGGTGCCTTGTTATCACTAAAATCAATGGAGGTTCATTAAAAACTTTGTGTCTTATTTTGAAGAATGCATTAGTGAGCTTATGTGAGATCATCATCTATTTTATGGAACTAAGTTTGAGGGCAACCCAAGAGTCAAGAAATTCTGTTTGGACAATCTGTCTTTTATCTGTTATTGACCTCTGTTTTAGCACTCCCACACTTGCCATGCTAGTTTGCCAGCTATTTAATCCAGGTACTACTTGATCAGGAGGTGATACCTCTTTTATCAGAAAAAGTATGATGGGATATCTGATGACTTCTCATAGTCATCAGAGATTAAGGTCTTTTCCAGAACACTGCATCTCTGATGACACATGGCTTCAAGGCTGATGTTCTGCAGGAGCCCTCCCTCAAATAACAGGGTAGCAGAAATCTGGCAAAGGCTGCTGTGCCAAATAAATTGCTTCTGTTAGCACTAAACTCTTTCTTTCTATTTTCCTGTGTTTCCTGCATATTATATATTAGCAGTTGCCTGTGTGAATTGTGTTATCTGTTACATTCTATTAGCTTAAGTATGTTTTAAGTGTGTTTTAAAAGTGGAGTTGAGTGTAAACTCAGCAATTAATTTTAAGCAGACAATGTGTCTTACAAAGGAAAGAAGAAATTGGGTTTGGGTGATTTTTTTTTTTATCCTTTTTTTTTTTTTTAATTTCCTCTCACCCCCTCTGTCCCTCCTCTGTTACTTTTACTTACTTTTACTGGAGAATAAACGTTGTGTGTGATCCTGTTTTCCCTCCATTCTCCTGCTCAGAAATATATCCCATTTTAAACATTAGCAAAATCAAACATTAACGTGGGAGTTAATGTTTTAAAATAATGATCTCCTGCCGGAAGCCTGTTGGTCCTGACATGCTGCCAACTATTAAATCTAAATGAAGTTAGAAGCCAGAAGAAAATAAACTTACTCTATTTTCATTCTCCACTAACATCTTTTACACTATCTGAAAACTTGATCACTGTATTTCACGGTACTGAGTTCTTCTTTCAATAATGGATTGCAGGTGCCATGTTTCTGCTAAACAATATTTAGGCTACTTGATTTTATTGTTTGGTTTAAGTTTTGGAGTGAGTGACTTCACCAGGCCATCAAAGTTTCTAATTCCCATTCTTGCAAATAATGGTGAAAGGAATTGAGACCTCTGAGTATGAACTTTGGAGAGATGATAGGTAATACCAATCCATATAAAAGAAAAGTTAGCACCAAACCATTTAAAATATATGCATGTGTCCACAAAGACACTGTCCAGAAACACCACAATAAGTAATTACTGTGATAACTTTCTGGGAATTGGAGAGCCACTCTTTATTGCCATAATAGCATGTAGATTGTAGTTCCTGTCGTCATCGTGCAGAATGTAGTATCTAAAAGTGAATTAGAGGGCTTGTGATAAAACAAGCCTGGGAATTACCAGCAAATAATTCCAAGGCACACAGTATCCCACAGTTTGACCACCACATAGACATGAGTGATGACCCTCAACACAAGCTTAAATCTGAGCAGAACTTGGACAGCCGATAGTGTACCCGTGATATACATAGCACAGCAGTGGGTTGTTTAATTCTGGAGAACACTTTATAATGATGTAAGAGGTAATAAGCAGGATTATGAATGCAACTGGGAGACATTACTGTGAATTTTAATTTTGGGTTTACTTGGCCTTTGGCACATGATTTCATTTCCCATAGACAATCTAAACTCACCATAAAGACTACCATGGGACCTGGATGCATTCACTAATGTTGGGTGTGGCAATTTCCTGTCTGTCTGATTTCAAATTATGATTAGTATCTGGTTTTCTTACAGAGGTTGCTTCACTAGACATTATTTAGAAGATATTTTTCAAGGAAAATTCTTAAGAAGACTTAATGCAGTATATATTTAGAAAAGTTACCACCAAACCATTAAAAATATATGCAAGTGTCCATAAAGACATTTTTCTGAAATGCCACAAGTAATTGCTTAAGAGGCATATGATTACTTTATCGGTAACAATCTTTCTGTCTCTTCTTCTAGGAATAATTCACAAGGAAAGAAGGAGTTTCTTTTTGTAGTTTGAGTTTCTATTTATGAGGATTGATATAAGTGTGAGATTTTTTACAATGGAGTTGGATAATATAAAATAAAGTAAAAGCATTTACTATCTTCTTTATGGAGGATGATGTAGGTGTTAAATAGCTAATGCATATAGAGCATGTAAAAATAATAAATATTATTTCATATTAAAATGACAATTGGAATAGGCTCTCAGTTTTCGTTCAGTACTTCCTCTTTCAAAGCACTGTACTTCACAGGCCTCAATTCAGGAAAGAACTTCAGTCTGGACATAAATCTAATTAAAGTCAACAGATTTAAACCCCTTCAAGCAACAAGCATTTACTTAAGTCTTTTGCTTAATTGTGGTGGAGTAAGAGTATGTTTAAAATTAAGCACATGCATAGCTATTTTGATGAACTGGAGATTTATCTTGGAGCATCAAACCTACTATGGAAAATTCATAAAGTAAAGATTGCCTCCTAATTATTCTGCTCATTTTAGCAAGTACTGTAATCATAGGAACAAATTTACATAGTGTTTACCAAGAGGCAGGCACTCCTGTATGCTTTTAATGGCATGGAGCTGCAAACTGAACACACAGAGACAACATCTGAAGAAAAATACTTACAATCCTATTTGTGAAATGATTATGGAAGGATGACTGCTTAATGCTTTTCATAGGACTAACATAGTTTTACAGTTCCAAGCAGCTATAAATACTTTCTGTTCTCATTGTTGATGTATGGTAAAATATTATATAGTACCTAATTGTAAAAATTTTCAAAGGGATATTGACAGATAGCATAATGTGATACTAAAGATTCACCAGTTTTCTGTTACCTCAAAGACAGGATATACTCTCAGATGTTTCTTTTGTCGCTAACCACCTGCCCAGTAGGCCACAGTAATCTGGCTGGATTAGCAAGTGTTTGTGCTGCAGTATGTCTTTTCCTCAGTGGCATTCCTGAGTCTGAGTCATGACTGAAGATGTGTTTAGAATGAAATATGTTGAGATTGCACAATGGAAGAATGGGTTCCTTTAGAGACCCACATAGATGGACGTTTTTACTTCAATTAAAAGATGAAGTGTCTTGGCACATGTACAAAGAGTTTGTGTTCCAGTTGAGCAGCAATGCCTGCTGGTGAGATCAGGGCCAATCTAAGACAAGTGCCTTGATGACAGCTTATTTGGGACTTTGGCAGATATTTGTTCTCCCCTTGTGGTTTAAGGATGTTATAGGCTCCTGTTGTCCAGCCAACCTGCCACAGTCACAGCCATAGTACAACATGTAAGACTGTTGTGACTGAGAGTTTTCTGTACATCTGGGGAGTATAAAACAGGTAGTCTCTCAACAGATTTCAGCAATGAGTGCTAGGAAATTAAAAGCATTTTGAACTGACTACATTTTGTTTACATTTTCTCATCTTGATCAAAACAGCATCTAGATGTCAATCCACTTAGAAAAGCAGAGAACTGGGTGCACTTCTGGTGTCAAATTTGGGGCTGTGCTACCTGGAATTAGGGGCAAGCAGGCAGATGCCATCAGGAGATCTGGGCATGCACTGCAGTGGTAAGACAACAGTATGTTTCCTGGTTTAGCCCTTGCTCCTGGAAGGAGGAAATTTGCTATTGTTGAGGCCATCTAGAACAACCATGGTCTCAGCCTCTGCCAGGTTAATCTGCTCTTTGCAACACCGGTGCTGCAGTATCCAGCTGACTAGAAGGAGAGAGGATTTCCCTGACAGCATCCCATGCACTTGCCTTGATAGGATGGGAACAGCTGGTGGGGAAGGTCACAAAAAGTTTCGCTCTGCTGCTCAGGTGTGTTGAGCAAACCTCAGCCTGTCTGTTTGTAATTAGTATGTGTTAGTTGTTACGCAAGCCAACAACATTTAAAATGAGACAAAAAAAAACAACCAACAAAGACTGTGTTCCTGCACAGTAAATGTTTCTCCAAAGATGGCAAGTCTGAGCTTCATTTTTTGAAGATGCAGTTCTGTAAGCCAGCCATTTATTTTGTAACACATGATTGGGTCTCTAGTATCTAGAGCTGCAACCTTTGCTTGAAGTTTCCCATGCATTCTGAGCCTGCTCCTTTCTGTGTGCCTTCCCTGGTACCTAGCAGGAGTTATGTTCAGGGTTGGCCATTCCCTCAGTGATCTGAAGGGGTATCTTTCCCATTTACAACTCCTAGACATGAAAGACATGCAGTCATTTAATAATTTGGTGCTTCTGTCCCTTTGCCAAATTTTGATTGAAATAAGCCAGTAGGAAAGCAAGAGTTATTAAGACACACAATTGAGTACATGTAGAGTGCATAAGCCTTGTTTCTTCAGTAAACAAAACTAAAAGTCTAGTGATTTGTGTCTGGTTTACGCTAAATACATGACAGAGGAGGTGGAAAACTTTTTTATTGTGAACTTGGTTGAGTCACAGAGGAGACAGGGGAGAAATGCAATTTGAAGTATTTATCCTCTTGCATTCAAAACTGGAGTGCTTAAAAGTGATGGCAGGGAAAGCCTTAATATAAAAGGTACTAAAGAATGGAGGTTTACTACCTACAGTCTTCAGTGTGACTTGTGAACTGGTTGATTTTTAGTGGATACTGTTTTAATTCCCATATCAGTACTGTTGGGATGCTGTTAAACTGAATATATTAGCCTTTGCAAATTTACAAATTAACAACAGGAATTTTACGTAGCACACCTTCAATTGTTGAGCTCCATGCTTTTGTAGATACTATTTAACAGGATAAGTATAAAAATCTTGACTTAAAAAGCTGATAGAGGCGTCCTTTTGAAGCTGGATGATGTATGCCTGTAGTGCATGGCCACATCACTAGAATTACTATTATTGTAACTAATACTACTACCCCTACTACTATTAGGAATTTTCTGATCAGTCTGTATTTTCATTTGCTGAGTAAATGATTAATTCTGTAGTTTTATTAAGACTTTTACACAGTTAGGAGATAAGTATTTCTTTGTCACTGATGGAATAATGGGCTTGGCTCTGCTTTTCTGTTACAGTAGTGCAAATTTTGAGTAATTGAATTGCCAGTGTAAGAGTGCCAAGGAAACAGCAAATTTAGGTCCAATGCATGTTTGCTATTGTCCTTAGGAATTACTTTACTCTCTTCTAAGTACTTCCAATCATAATTCATGTGTCATTTTAGCAACCATAATTGCTTTCTGAAACAATGTTTTCTGTTATTTTTCTAGGGATTTCCCAAAGTTGAAGGAGTGTTTTGGTTTTGTTTAAGAAAATTAAGTACAGTTTTAAACCTGGGTCAGATGCCAGAAAATGTTCTCCTCCTCTCCTCCCCCTCTCTTTTCTTCTGCCTTTTGCTTTAAACCCTATATCAACTCTTTCGTTCAACTGCAGAGCCTAAACTTCCAGCCACTCTTGGTGTAGATACACCCTGTGTTTTGAAGTATTTGCAAAACCAGGGCCTGTGCTTGACTTTCCTGGATTTTGGGCTGTAAAAATAGAGGGACAGGCACTTAGGGGTGATTACATGTACAAGTTATTGCAGCTTAGTGAGTTCCCTTGTGTAGCTGCTGAGCCAGGGTAGCAGATTTGTTGTGTCCTCTTAACCCATCATGAGTAAAAGTGCTTTCACTTAAAGCTCTCTAATAGCATCTTAACACATTTACATCGGCTTCACAACAGGGAAAGAAAGAAGAAACTTTAACAGACCAGCTGTTAGTGCCATGTGGTATCTCTGTTTGGTGTTGGTACAATAAGAACATGTATCTGTTTTCCCGTGTATATGTGCATGAGACCTCTTTGATGTCTAGGATTAAACATGTATATTAAACTCTTCAGGGTCAGAATGTCAGATGTGTTCTGGTTTCTCAGACATTCTTACACTTTCAATCTTAAAAATATAAATTCCTCTCACCATCTCTTCTTCTTTTGCTTCCTATTCTTTTAATAACTTCATTTTCTCAACAGTAGAGGAAATGAGTTGTTGCTGAACTCCATTGTGATAACTGGCTAGAAGATTTTCAAAGGTACCTTTAAAACTAGAATTAGAAAAGTCAGCATTTTCCTTTTGTGTGTTATTTTTCTCTACATATGAGACACAGGTTTGTTTCGCAACTGCCAAGTTGAATTTTTTTTAGATGTTTCAATATTTTTTAGAAGTTTAAATTCAGAGAGCAAAAACATTAATATGCCAAAAGCTGAAGTGTTTGAGAAGGTTGAAGTAATACATAAATCATATCTTAAATAAAGTTATGCCTTGCTTGCTCAATACAGCAATTACATTTTTTTGATTTTGTATGGATAACTGGAAACCTTATCTTGGCAACTTCTTTATCCAGTTTAATAACAAGCTAACTCCTGAGGTTTCAAAAAGTCCTCTTCTTGCTCTTCCATTTGTACAGTTTAGGGGTAGAGGAAGTAAAAGAGAAAGATCTGGCTTAATGGCTTCTTCTGGCGATAGGTATTACAGTCCATCAGCAAGGCTTCTCCTGCTGAGCTGGCAGCTGCTTCCGTAGGTTCAGAGAGGTCACCATAGTTTCTTCCTGTTGCTCCTCCAGGCATTGTTGGGGGAGCTGGGGAAAAAAGCATTTTCCTTTCTTGCCCTGAGACATAAAGACAAAATCCGTCCTCACTATCTATGTCTGTTCTGGTAAGGCATCTAAAAGCTCAGGTATGATGAAAATTATTTAGGCTTCTGTGGTGCCTTTATGCAGAAATAGCTGAAACCATATTACACACTAATCAACATACCAAGATATGCATATGATACACAAGGATGTGTATATAGTGTGCATGCATGTCTTTCTGTGCATACTGTATTTGAAAATGCGAGGACTTTCTTCACCATTGACTTGCTCCTTCCTCAGGAGACAAACCAGGCTATTTGGTGAACTCTTCAAAATCCCATTGCTGATAATTTAAGACAATGCAAACTAATGTATCCAGTTAAAAATTGTGGAGGAGAAAGCAGGTTTTTTTAAGGAAGCAGAGCATAAGCTCAGCCATCTTTAGATCAAAATAAAAGCAAGAAAATTCAGTGTTTATATTAAGAACTCCAAGAGTCTATCACTCATCATGCATGTTGTTCCTTGCAGTGCAGTACACTGATGAGTCTGGTCCATTAAAATCAGCCTGAATGAAATTGTAAAGTACATCAGTTGCATTAAACCCCAACATGGGCTTGCATTCAGGACCAAAGTGTCCTGAATTTAGGTAGATAAAAGGGAGGATTCTCATTCTGACCAAGGATGCGTTTAATGCAGTTATAAGTAGTTTTGTTGAGATAACACCTTTAGTTTGTTTGAATTCATTTTCCTTTTTTCACCTTTCCAGGAAGCCCTACAATAAAGACAAAAGCTTATAGCTATAAACGTAGGTCTCCTTCCTTGTGGTTCTCATTCAAATGTTTGAAGTTAGTTTGATTCTTTTTTTGGACTCAAATATGAATTGTTATCTCTTGTTTTGGCATTAGAAAGGGGGAAGAATCTTATTTAGTAATCTTTCTCTGCCAGCTTATCATATATTTCACATGCATTTTTCTCCATAATTATTCACTTACTAGACTATAGCAGTTCTGAACTGTTTATATATAAAGTCTGGTGTTTGAAAGAAAGTAACTTATATCTAAAATTTCTCTCTTTTTTTTTTAAGTACATAAACTTTTTAAAGTACATAAACTCACATGCATTGCCAAATGTGCCCTTCCAGTATATAATAATAGGGATCTAATTGCACTGGTTTCCCAAGGGGCTCCGAAGTAGAAAAGCAGAGCCTGTGTGGAAAACACCCTTTTTTTCGCCTTTGGCTTTAACAGGCTTTTGCACTTGGAATGTAATTCCATCCTCACAGAAGTCTATAGCAAAGATTTGACTGACTCCAGGGGGACAGAAT
>JBCJKH010006897.1:0-41982 GCA_039877255.1 Loriculus beryllinus | reverse complement strand
TCATACAGGAGATGCTCCAGTCCCCTGATCATCCTCGTGGCCCTCCTCTGGACTTGTTCCAACAGTTCCATGTCCTTGCTTCCTGGCAACATACATATTAATGCATGTCTACATATGTCTGGGTATTTGATTGTTTGTTTATATTTTTATTTATACATGCACGTCATGCACATGCAAACACACAGTTTTTTTCCTTTAAAACTAAATCTAATGTGTCCCAGAAAGTCAAGCTAGAAAGAGACAGAAAGTCTATAGCCTGACACAATTTTTTTGTAGATGGAACTCCATCTGTGCATTTTGAAGTTTCTGTGTGTATACTTCTGAAATCAGACCTGGGCAACTTTCCAGATGCTTGAAATGGTCTTAAACAAGAATCCCCTAAGATTTGACCCCAAATAAATCTGTTGTGAAAGTATTATTTCCAGAGGTGAATGGCTTTCAGTTCTTCATGTGATCTAGTTCCAGGGCTTCTCATGTGTTTCTAAAACATCAGATTTTGCCCCTAGCTGTGAATTAGCTGTTCCAGGTACTCACTTGTTTGTATTTCCTTGTTCCTTTATTGAAGGCATGTTTCTGATACTTCCATGGAATGCCAGAATGCTGGAGTGATGGCAAGATGCCATTTGAGGATGGTAATTTCAGAAGGAAATAGAAGCTGTGAACAAGAAACAGAATGAAAAAAAACATGTCAGGGAAGGAAAAGGCTATTAGAGCCGATAAGCACATATAGAAGCATATCCAACAACACATGTGAGTACAAAATATTTGGAAGAGGTCTTTTCAGATGTTATCCTTCTATAACATGTAAATATCTGAGATGTTTCTTTTTTCACAGCACATTAGAAAGTTAGTTTCCTCTCCCTGCCACGGTTGGCCGGGACAGCTGCTGCAGGTACTGCAGTGTTGAGGACAGCAACTGCAGAGCTTTGAAAAGCACATTCCCTCTGGACAAACAGTCACCAGCGCTGCAATCATTATTTATTAAAAGAAAGAAAATGACCATGAAAACAGGTATCAGTTTACAATTTCTTCTATAAAGCAGCTTTCTTTCCCTGCAGCACCCAACAATCATAGTCAGACTCAGCTCCGATACAAACCGGCCAATCTTACAGTGAAATTGGAGACTATTTAAAATATAGAAATTGAACAGGCAAGGTCAACTAAAACAAGCACAGATTTTAAATATTCCAGAACACAAAAGTTTAGAATTTCATGCTTATCCACTACAACAGTATGACATTAGCTGTAATAACCAGAGAATCTAAGAACTGCATATAAACTTATACCTTTGTATGCATACGAATTACTTCAAAATTTTCAGTGCCAAAATAAGCAATAAGAGATTTGTAAACATGCATGTGGTATCATTTTTCTTTTAAATACTTGCTGTTGTAGAACTGACATATGTAATTAACCAACGATCTGTCACACAAGTCTATATTACTGTGCTTTTTCCCACACAGAAATGTTCTTACAAACAGCTATTAAATACTTTTACTGTCATAATAGATTTGAGTGTAAAGAGTGATTCTAGTTAGTAATGTAAGTTAAAAGCACAGATGACTGATTTCTGTGTTCTGTTCTGAGGCATAGATTTGCCTCACTGTTTTGTTATACGGAACAGCCCCTAGTGCAAAAGCTGATAATAATTATTATGATATTTGCGATCAGTGTTGTCTTAGGCAACAGGAAAGGTACTAAATGCATTTTGACATTTTATGACAAATATGACCACTTTAAGACATTAGACTAACAGAACCTTGAACCACCTGTTGATTAAGTAGTTTGGACAAAGGTGAAGACAGGCTGAAGACAGGATGGGGAAGTACCTGAAAAGCTGTATAATTTTTAAAAAGTACTTCAGAGTACTCACAAATTTAGTTTGACCAAACTTAGAAAGAATTGTTTTCTATTTTATCAACCTGAGCTACGTTTCTATAGTTCAGTTTGATTTTTGGCTTCAAATAAATCTTAAAACTCTAAGGGACAGTAAAGATCAAGTTGCTGGGCCTCTTTGTTGAGGCTGAGCCTGGTACTGCTGTTAATATTTACTGACTGCTGTGGACTTCTTTGGATTTTCTATATAATTGAGTAAATAGCTGCTGTACTCCTTTCTCAATTTAAAAAAAAATAAAATATAAAAATAGTGTTTAAGAGTCCTGCACATATTTTAGCCACTCTGAATAAATAGCATGTGTCACAAAACCTTCTTTACCTACAGTAACAAAGATTGGGCTTTGCAATTACTCATTGATTTGTGTCAAATTAGCAAAAGTCTTTTGAGCCAAAAGATAGGGTGAAAAGACAAAAACATACAAAATTACACAGCTCTATTTTTAAATTTATGTCAGTTTCACTGGATGACCCACAAATATTTGCAGGAATTTTATGTCACTCCAGCAACAAATGGCAACTAGACCATGCTGGGGAAATAGGTTGATTGCATTGCACTCAAAGGAAACCTACTTGGAAAAAATAGATAGATGCTTGGCCACAGTGAAGGCTCAGCAGAGTAATCTAAGCCCATCTATACACAGAAGGTATCCTACTTTCTCTCCACTGATTTTTTTTTTTTTCTTAAAGAAGATGTGCCTAATGCTATTTTCAGCTGCTGGGATGATTATGTTTTCCTCAACGTTATGAATGTTGCTCCCAGAGCTGGACATGTAATATTTAAACTTATGGGTATAATAGCTGTCATTAGTTCTGAAATAATTTTTACCAGAATAGTTTTTCATTGGAAAATGATAGTTTCATATTAAACAAATTTTCTGCTTGTTTGTCAGTTTCAAACACAATTAAAAAATTAAAACGTGTTATAATAAAGGCATAGCTGAATGGTTTAACATTTCTATAACAGAATGCCTGAAACTTTCATTTAAAAAATTATTTTTTGCATCACAGGTGTAATTTCATATGCTAAATAAAGTTAAATTACAAATTCCACAAAAAATTTTTCTAATAACTGGAAGCAGTTTATTACAATTTCATTTTGCAGGCAAATTCAAATTTTTCAGTTTGTTCTTAGAATTTAGGTCTACCTTTTGAAATATTGGTAATTTTTCAGTTTGTTCTTAGAATTTAGGTCTACCTTTTGAAATATTGGTATTTCCCATGAAGTTCCCATTCTAATTCTTCCACTTTGCTACATGCCACTGAATTAATCTTTAATACTGCGTTCTGGAACATAAAGAAATGTACAATTTCTTTTGCTCTTGTGGTAGTGTATAAAATGCTTCCCTGAGTATTCTTCTCCCTCATGGAAAGGAGATATATAGTGCATCATTAAAAGTTAATGCTATACCCAGGGCACAATACATACAAAAGGGGATGCTGAGCTGAGTAAGAATGGGGCAGGAGAGACACAGACTGCACAGCTGCCACCATGTGATTCAGATTTTTGTTCCACATCAGTTCATGAGGATGGTGAGAAACAAAACCCCTCTGCCTCTTCTGCCTTCCCAGTAAGTATTTGGGTTGGTATCTATATATCATTTTCACACATAGGGTTGAAAGTCAGGTTGCACTAAGGTAGCAGCTGGGTCAGTGGGTACAGCAGCATGACAATTTAAAGATCCTTATTGCGCTTAGCTACTATAAAGAAGGGTATATTAGTTAATAATGTAAAGGGTTGCCCAAAGCAGCAAGTACAATAGAGACCAAGTTTCCTTTGGGGTGGCAAATCTGTTACACCCCATTCTTGTTTTCCCTCTCCAGAGTCTGCAACACAATCTTACAGAATTGCAGGAGATCTTTTGAGTAAAATCCCATACCTCTGCATTTCTCATTTCTGGTTATTAAATTGTATTCTGCAGTTTCTTCTGGCTTTTCTGCAGGAAAGTTTGATTCAGGAAAGTCTGATTCAGGAAGGCAAATAGGTGAATCTGTCCTTCCAGATACACTGTACAGCACAAATGTCTAGAGTAATATTTTTAGAGTTATTCCTGAGGTAACATATACAAAAACCAAAAAGGTGAAACCAGCTGAAAACACATTCGGTAGGAAATTAGAGGTACTCAGCTAGCCAAAATGAACTAGAAGAACCATATAAATTTTGTTGTTACAAATCCCTCATTCACAGTAAAGGCATGTTTCACATATACATGTACACATATGTGAATATATATTGTGTTATGTATATTTTTGAACTGTCCAATAAGAAAAAAAAAAACAAAACAACTACATCTTCACCAAAAATCTTAAATAAAATATAAACTTCTAACCAATTTAACCTTTTTGGTTTTATTCAAAAATATGACCATTTTTGTTAATGTATATAAGCGCTAGTGAAATTTCTCCAGTTTAATATTCAAGTCACAGCTGACCAAGCAAATGGTGAGGCCTTACAAGTGGACATTTCCATGAGATAGTTCCTTTTTATATACTACTTTTTTCCACTGTTTTTCTCTTGTCAAGTGTGTATTCATGTAATCCAGCCTTTTGAAAGTAGATCTTACGTAAATGGCATAAGTACTCTGAACAAACTCAAAGCCTCCAGATGAAATCCCAATTTCAGCGTTCAGCAGCAGTGACAAGAATTAAGCCTTTGGTGGTTTCCTGAATTGTGCAAGGGGAAAAGAGACACAGGCAGGGGGAGAACAGGCAAAGGAAATCACAGTTCTTCTGTCTACATTTTGCTCCTAACTGTACAGCTCTGATGTACTACTTTTGTCTTTGTGGTTTTGCTGTGCTTAATCGAGTGATAAATACGATAGCTGTATAGCATGATAAGTTTATGTAAAACCATAAATCTGTTTAAGCAGAGTAAATTAAAGCTCTGAATTTTATTCTTGTAATAAGAGAGTCCATTTAATGTATCTTAATTTTATTCATCCTGGACATAAATACTGCTACACAGAAAAATAAAGACACTCCACATACTGGTTCTGTTTGTCATTACTAGAAAACTGTCTCAAAAGACATATGTTAACATTTTTAATCAAACTGTAATCCTCAAGGCAATTTTCAACAACAAATGAATTAGTCTGTTTATACTATGTGTTCCTCAGAAATCTTGACCATTTGGATTTGTTATGCTAAAAACAAAATATTTTTTAAAAAGTTTAGATTCACATAGTGAAGCCACATTGCCCAGGGACATGGACCATTTTTCTTTTTAAAACTCAAATAGCTTTACGGAGTTAGGAACTTGCTGTCTGTGTAAGCAATGATCTTGCAAGGTCTGTTGAAGGCAGAGAAGGCTCCAGGTCAGATTGGACGCGGTGTGTCACCACTGAGCTGCCAGAAGACCCAGTACACACAAAAACCAAAGGGCCAACGCAGCAGTAAGTTCAGATAGATAGCCCTTTGCAGCTGCCTCTCCTCCATGGCATGTCAGGGAGCCTATATTTCCCACTTATTTTGGACAGACAGTGTTTAGATGTCTAGCTGTAGGTCCCACCCTCACAGCATTCTCTTGAAATGTCTTCGCAGCTCATCCAATTTGAAATCATCTTTCTTGAGCATGGATGGCTCACATACTCAACACCACAACTAAGGTCATACCTCTGCCTTGCTATTTATACTTCTTTTCCCATATAGGAATAGCCACACGTCAAACTTCCAGGAATCACCAGTTTCTCTTTCACAACTGCGAAGTTTCTCCCATCCTTTCCACTCCTAGTGTACTTTAGCTCTGCTATTGATACAATTCTCTGTGGTTAAGCATGTAATTAAGATAACATTGTCACAACTTTATTTGATTCACCTGATTATAAACTCCAGAGAGTT
The DNA here is from genome assembly GCA_039877255.1 of Loriculus beryllinus. NCBI lineage: Eukaryota > Metazoa > Chordata > Aves > Psittaciformes > Psittacidae > Loriculus > Loriculus beryllinus. The sequence continues at coordinate 36,252 of JBCJKH010006897.1, read as the reverse complement.
TTTGTACCTGTTTCTCAAAGAAATTCCAAGATCCTTTTATATTTCAGTCCCAGCTCAAAATATAACATCATTAACCTGTTCCTTTGATCAATATTTTCTAACTGAAGTCCAAGATACGAGTTATATAAGTACTTATATTTACTGTTCTTTGCACTACTATGAAGTTCTACTTTCTCTAGGTGATTTTGATAAGAAAAGTTGGGTGTTTTATCTATCTTATCACCTATGTCTTTAGACTGCGTAACCTTTTTAAATGGCTTACTTTTATTTGTATCTCAATCTTCCCTAAAAAGTACATAGAATTCAACAGCTGTGTTCCAGTTGGAAATACTATATTTCTATTAGCCTGTAATACTTCCATTTCTGGCTTATGCTTTTTTTTTTTTTTTTTTTTTTCCTTTCAAATATCAACAGTTTAGTCCTCTCACGTAATTCACAGAGTAACAGACTTACAGCACTGCTAAGGCTGGAAGGCACCTATGGAAATCATTTAGTCCAAATCTCTAGCTCAAAGCAGGTCAACAAGAGCAAATTGTCCCAGCCCATGTCTGCTCAGGTTTTGAATAAATCCACAGACTGAGGTTTCATTACTTCTCTGGGCAGTTTGTTCCAGCATTTGGCCACCGTCACAATAAAGATATATCAGAATAAATTTTTTTTCTGCTGTATAAATGGAATTTCCTGTATTTGTTATAACTGGACCACTTTTCTTATTTACTGAGTACAGAGTCAAAACAATGACAATGGCTACATCAGAAAAATCTCATTAATTAATTCCTGGCTCCAAGACTGGTGTCAGCACCAGAATTTGGGTAGGATTCTAGCCCAGCAGGTAGCACGGCTTATAGAGAAGGCTTTAAACTAAGTTTGGCAGGGAAGGGGATAATACCAGGTTTGCTAGAAATGAGCCATGGGTAGCATGCCACTGTCGGAGTCCACATCCATAAGGCAACTTAAATGTATTTATACCAATGCCTGCAGCATGGGCAACAAACAGGAGGAGCTGGAAGCCATTGTGCAGCCAGGAAATCATGATATTATCAACATCACATTAACGTCGTGAGATGATTTGCATGATTGGAATGCTGCAATGCATGGCTACAGGCCCTTCAGGAGGAATATGTAAGGAAAAAGAGGTAATGGGATTGCATTGTATGTCAGGGAGTGCATCAACTGCCTCGAACTCAGTACTGTGAGTGAGAAGGCTGAATGTTTGTGGGTGAAGATCAGGGGAAAGGCCAACACTGCAGGTATCCTAGTAGGAGTCTGCTGTAGACCACCTAGCCAGGATGAAGCTACAGGTGAAGTGTTCTTCAAACAACTGGGAAAAGTCTCACGACCACTTGTGCTTGTTCCTGTGGGGGACTTCAACCTACCAGATGTCTGCTGGAAGTACAATACAGCAGAGAAGACACAATCCAGGACGTTCTTGGAGGAAGACTACTTCATAACCCAGCTGGCTAGTGAGCCAGCTAGGGAGATGCCTGGCTAGATCTCCTGTTCACAAACAGGGGACTGGTGGGTGATGTGATGGTTGGAGGCCATCTTGGGCAAAGTGATCATGAAATGATGAATTTTCAATCCTTGGAGAAGCCAGGAAGGTCAGCAAAACCTCCACTTAAGACTACCAGAGGGCTGACTTTGGCCTGTTTAGGATGCTGGTTGGCAGGATTCCTTGGGAAACATTACTGAAGGACAAAGGAGTCCAGGAAGGCTGAGCACTCTACAAGAACAAAATTCTTAAGGCACAGGAGCAGGTGATGCCTATGTGCTGAAAATCAAACCAGCAGGGAAGAAACCATCCTGGCTGAACAGAGAGATATTGCTGGAACCCAGGTGAAAAAAGAGAATTTATCACCTGTGGAAGAAGAGACAGTCACCCCATGAAAAGATAAGGATGTTGTTAGGTTATGTAGAAAGTTAGAAAGGAGAAGGCACAGATGGAACTAAATCTGGCCACTGTCAATGGAAGGATATAAGCATCTGCCTTAGGATCAGCTACACTCTCAAGCTACTTAAATCAGACCTCTAAAGTGTGGTAAAGTGTTCCTATATATCTCTCCTCATGTCTGCCCCTGACTACAGGAGTTTAGCACAACTGCAGTCCTTACATCATACAAGGTGGTACCTCAGCACAGAATCCCTGCTTGGACAAAGCAGAATGTAGCACTAGTTGTTGTACAAAAATAAGCATATACTTCTCAAAGGAACCGTAAGACAAATTACTTCTATGAATGTGCTTTTTTAAAGGCATTTTTTACAAAGGTGTTATTTTTGAAAAGACAGATTCTGACACGATTTTTCACAGAAAGTTAAGACCTTAATTATAGCCACCTCTCATTGGCCAGTTCCTAGAGTAAAAATATTTTCTATTGTGTGGAAACACAGTTGAACATTTTCTTAAGTTAATTTAGGGATTAACTGGTTTTAGATAAGGTGGAAGACATGGGGCAAGCACATAATATTATTTACAAACAGGCAAAAACCATGAAAAATGTGAAGAAACTGGATGTAGTACTCCAGGTGTACTCTCACAAGAGTGGAGTCGAATGGCAGAATCACCTCCCTTGACCTGCTGGCCACACTTCTTTTGATGCAGCCCAAGATGTCAATGGCTTTCTAGGCTGTGAGCACACATTACCAGCTCATGTCCAGCTTTTCATCCACCAGAACCCCCAAGTCCTTTTTCTCAGTGATGCTTTCAAAAGCTTTATCCCCTAGTCTGTACTGATACCAGGTGGTGCCCCAACTGAGGTGCAGGAGTTTGCATTTGGCCTGGTTGAAGCTCATGATGTTCACATGGGCCCACTTCTCAGTCTTGTCCAGGTCCCTCTAAGTGGCATCCTGTCCCTCAGGCATGTCAACTGCACCACCCAGCTTGACGTCATCTGAAAGTTTGCTGAGAATACACTCAATCCAACTGTCTGTCATTGATGAAGATATTAAACAGGACTGGTCCCAAGACTTAACTGAATTTACTGCGCATTTTCCAACTTTTCAGATCTTTTTTCCACTATTATGATAGTATACTTACACATAAGCAATTTAGGAAGTAGTTTGTAAGCTGCCTCATTGTGTCTTATCATTGTAACAGTATTCACAAGTAATGATAAAGGCCTGATTCCATCAAAATTTTGACCGGAGTCAGCAGGTCTATGGTGAGTTTTACTCAGTGGTGAGGGAGATGTGTTCAAGTTCTGTCTAAACACTAAGAAGAAAATTAGATGGTTTTGTTATGGAAAATATTCAGACTTCAGAAAAGTTACAAAACTGAAACACAGATTCCAAAATATTTCTGAAATGCAGCCACAATGCCTCAAAGAAGTACCTAATAGGACAATTCCTGATCACACTCATGTCTAAACAGAGTGTCTTTCCTGAACTACATCTCCTATTGCTCACCGCAATCTATCACATAGGCAGTTGTGTGTGACTGTTAATAAAGTTTGCATGTCTAGTACTGGGCATAGAAATTGCATAGAAGTGCAAAGAGGTTCATAGGATAGCCCACACCAGGTGTGATAAAACACCACATTAGCACTACAAGAGGATCAAAATATTACTTTTTTCTTTCAGACAATTTTTTTGCAATTTAGAATGATTTTTGCAAAAATAATAATACAAAAATTCATAAAATTTTCACTTTCCAATGAGAAAAGTTTATAAATAGCTCTACATGTTATACAATTGACAGACTAACTGTAAGGAGCAGCTTTAAATGAAGTTTTCTCAAAGGCAACAAGTAGGCAAATAACTAGAGCACTGAAAATGCTGTTTTGAATGAGGACATAGAACAAACCCGTTTTCCTTTGGTTTTCACAGGGGCACTGATGACATAGGCTTATTCAGATGTTAGTGAAAAGACCTACAACAATACATGGTTTGTCTGCCCTGAAAGGTCAAAAGGCGGAGTCAGGCATGAAAGCATTTAAGCATCTGTTTTCAAGGAGTACAGTTGAATTTAGATGTTAATAGACTAAAGCACTCCTTCAGTAAAACATGTTGTAATTCACTTATTTCTTCTATGATTTTCACATGGCAGCAATTCAGCTGTGTTTTCTTTCCTGAGAAAAAAAAATTTTCAAGCACAGACAGTTTAAAAATTAGAATATTCATGCATCAGTAATAAAACTACGAAAATAAATTGATTACTTGAAAAATGCACTTAATTGCCCACTTAAATATTTGAAGATTAAAGAAGTCTTTTCAGCTGCTGTTTGTTTTGCATTTCTTAAATAAAAATATTAAAAAGATATTTTCATTTACTTTTTTCCAGATCTAAAAAGATTCAGCACTGTACATAACTCATACAGCTGCATGCATAACTCGTCATTCTCTAAGTCTACAAGTTCTAGCTGACTTCTGTTCTGACTTTAGATCTCGCCTGTGCTATCTTCCAGTAACATCATTCTGGAAGAAGCGTGCCTGAGAAAGACTTGGCAGTCATGGTAGATAACTAACCTGAGAAACCTGAGTTCCAGCAATGCCCCAGTAGCTGGAGAAATTAAAACTGTCCTTGGCTGCACAGCTGACACATCTGGGTTCAAGCCAAAGGGTGCTGGCTGGTGTAGGTTCAGAGAAGAGCTCTGCAAATGATTACAGCAGTGGGACATGGGATTTTTTTCCACTGTGACTCTCTTCCCAGAATTGCCATCCCTCTGTCATTTCTGTTTCTGAGTTGGCAATTTTAGTGGGGACAACAAAGCCTCCTTCAAAAACCACTACATTACAGGACTGAAAAACCTGTCTGGTGACAAGTTGTGTTTAGAAGACACAATAAATTCCTTCAATCTAGGGTAACTCAAAGGCACATGGTGTGCTGGTTGGCACTAAAAGTTGCTTTTCCATAGGAGTCTTAACCCATCTAACTGCTGGTAACACTGGTCCTACACTTCCTACTGACTCCAGTCATGCACTTCCAGCTTCTTTCCAGCTCTTCTGGGGGTCCGATCCTGCACTGGATGTTTCATATGTTTGGAGTGGACTGTTTTTTCACTTCTCAGGTTTACTTCCTACCTCTTTAGCACAGTAATAAAAAGTTACAGATATGGAGGCAGTAGGCTGGCCAAATGCAAGGTTGCCAATCACCAAACCCCACATTTCTACAACTGGGGTGCACTCACTGAAATTGGTAGGGGATCAGTTTATAATGAACACCAGGAAATACTTCTACCGTATTACCCAGAAGGCAGCTATCTTCTGCAATCTGTTGCTGCAGAAGGTTGGATGGACAGAGAGTATTGGCAGGTTCAAAATAGAATCAAACTGGTTGACAGGAAGTTTGAAAAGAGAACAGGGAGGAATGTACCCTCATCTGCCCTTCACCCAGTGACACAGAGTGCATTTATTATGATCTTAGCAATTCATTACAGACTTGTAGATTGCTGGAACTGGTACAAGAGGGGAAGCAGGACCACGAAGTGAAAAACTGGAACTGGGGACAACAAGTAATTTGAATTATCTCCATATTAACCTTAAGTGGAAACAGTCCTAATAGTAAACTTTGGGAAATCTCTTCTTATGACTTCTTTCCTTTTTTTTTTTTTTTTCCAGAAGCTTGTCCTGCACAGTCTCTGCTAAGCAAACTTTTGTTTAACCTCATGTTGTTTTCCACATGCAGTCAAGTGATGATCACACCAAAAACCAATTTTATAATATACTTTTCTTGAAATAAATGTGATTTCCTCATGAATCAGTCACTGATTTCTATTTCTGAGAAAATTCCTTAGTGAACCACAAAACAATCTCTTATTTCATTAACCTCCTAGAAGTAACCTCTTTTATTTGGAGCCAAAACTCTTTTGTCCAGTTTTTTTCTTAGATAAACCAAATCAAGGAGAAACCACTTGCATATTGTCTTCTATACCCTAAACATGGATTTCCTCCTTCCTCTACTGCAATGGACTTTCCACCAGCTCATAAAAACGATCAGGCAAATGCTTAGAATGCAAGTGAAGGTTTGCAGAAATAAAACTTTGCAAAAAAAAAAATGGAATGCCATATTTTTCGTACATCTCTTCAGCAAAATATTCATAGCTAGAAAAGCAAACCGTCCTTTCTCCTGGAACAGTAATAATTCCTCCAAAATTGACATTTTGACATTTAATCTGCATAAATCAGATACAAGTGTGTTGTCTGTACTCTCATTCTTGTACATTCATACATACCTGACTTTATCCTACTTAAATAATACTAATAGTGAACAAAAGAATTACTGCTGAAGAGTTAAACTATATAATAGAAATCCAAGTACATTCAAAACCAACAGATACAAAGATCAAATTTCATATATTTATAGTTTGAACTATATGGCCTTGGCCTGTAGTAGCCAAGCATGTGGACCAGTGAACAAGGGTTCCCTTACAATTCTGCGCTCTATGTTTTCCCCATTCTTTGTTTTTTGACTGTGGAAAACCTGGATGGTGCAGTTATTGAGGATTTAGAAACAGCTGTGCAGAGAGTAGACACTTTCTCTACACAGGCCAAATTTCTTCAGTGGATTACGCTGATCTTTATGTTAGCTAGTAAAAACTGAAACAGGGTACAACTTACAGTTTATGATACTGTATTAAAGACTGAGGGCTAAAAATGCTGCTGTGCATTGTTCTCCTAAAAGAGGAAAAGTAAGAGCCAGGGCATTTGACATTGGTTGCTCTAAAATTATATCAGCTAAGGTTTCAGAAATGAGGCTGATTTTATCAAACACGTATTTTTCAGAAAAACATCCAGATTCAGCAACTTGAAAACTTTTTGTATATTCTTTTTGCTCTTAATAAACAAACTTATCTAAAGAACATTTTAACAATTTCAAAAAAAAAAACATTTCAGATTTTCCAATCAAGAGAACTCTTAATTTTAAAAAATTTTTCAGTTTTGCTTTTAACTAAATCTGGTGCTGATTTCCAAAAAGTTAATAACTGTGGGGAAAATCTCTTATTGCTTCTTTTTGCTGACCAGGAAATTAAGAATATTGAGAAAGCAACAGAAAGAATATTTTCATGTATATTATTATGTTTAAGAAAAAAAAAATATATTGAAGTGAACTTAGTGTTCAGAAGACCAAATATATTTTAAAAATTTTTGTCCCATTATTAGAATTGTGGTTATGCCTTTCCCCTACTAAGAATAAGTAGAAATGGATTTCAAAGAAAACATTCTTTGCAGGCAGAGCATTGTAGGCATGTTTACTCCAAGCAAGCATTTGCTTTACACAGAAGTCTGAACTATGGTTCTGGTTTGCTCGTTTGCAAATGGTTTGCAACCTTATGATGAGCTGAGCCAAAAGTGTTCTATGCTCATGTTTGATATTGGATGACAATTTATGTAGCTTTAAAGCAGACCAGAAAGATGGGCTTGATCAAGGCACTTGCAGGCCAGGCATCATATGCCATCAGTCATGTGCCAAGCCTCATGAGCTCTGTGCAAGCCTCACTCCTTCCGTCAGCTGCTACTGAAGCCCCTAACACATCTCTCAACTCCTACAGATACCAACTGGCAGGATAGGTCAGTGTTTCCACAGTCAGACATGCAGGCAAAGCAATTGTGCATGTTGACAGTGCAGGGTCTGTTGCCCTGTAGCTGTGGGAGCCTTGCACAGCACTGCCATGTACTGAAAGAAGTCCCATCAAAATTGCCTAGCACTGAGGTTATGGAGCACAATTTGCTGCTTCAGGTCTACATCCAGCTCAGAGGTGCAGGCCCCATGGTCCTCTTCTGTGTCTGGTGAGCTGCAGCACAAAAACACCTTTGACAATATCACAGTGTTTAGGGCTCGAACACATTGAGACTTTTAAGATGGATGCTATGGAGTAAGGTATCTCTTTTATCCATCATAACAGGGAAGAATCCATCTCATTCCATCTACTATTATGCAGAAATTTGGGGTCATAATGATTTTTAAGGCCAAGACATCCAGTCTGAGATACTGAAAAAACAGCCTGATTTACAATAGTAATCTGTTATGCATCTCTTCCTGCCATGAAAATGTTGGGTAATTTTACATACTTCTTTCAGATTTAAAAGTTAAACATCTGTCGTGGTTTAAGCTCTGTCAGCCACACAGTCTCTTTCGCTCACTCCCACCCCCTTCCTTCCCCTCCTCCGCTCCCAGAGGGATGAGGAAGAGAATCAAAAGAATGTAACTCTCAGGGGTTGAGATAAGAACACTGAGATTAGTAACTAAGGTATAACACAAATCACTGCTGCTACCACCAATGACAATAATGATAAGGGAAATAACAAGGGAAGAGAATACAACCACTTACCACCTGCCAACCAATACCCAGCCCAACCTGAGCAGTGATCTCCCCTTCCGGGTAACTGCCCCTATTTTACATCCTGGGCATGACGTGCTGTGGTATGGAATACCTCTTTGGCCAGTTTGGGTCAGGTGTCCTGTCCCTGCTACCTCCTGGCTTCCTCTCCTCCCTGGCAGAGCATGAGACTCAGAAAGTCCTTGGTCAGACTAAACATTATTGAACAACAACTGAAAACATCAGTGTTATCAGCGCTGTTCCCAGGCCAAAAGTCAAAACCACAGCACTACACCAGCTACTAAGAAGGAGAAAAATGGCTGATACTGCTGAACCCAGGACAATGTCATACATCTAGACTGGATTTACTTCAAATTCTGTTTTGGTTTTTTTGGGGGTTTGGTTTTTTGGTTTTTTTTTTAAGATTGCAGCATCCAACTGTCCCTCTGGGGAAGCACGCTGGGCTTTAAGTTAAGTACTTATGGTTTCAGCTGGCTTTCCACTGAAACAAAACAGAATAATGACCTAATTCACCATAATACTGACTTGAGTAAAATAAAATGTTGCATATTCTGTGCTTCTTTCATAGAAAAAGACAAAATAACTTTTAAATCTGTTCACCAAATACATTCAGAAGTAGGTGGACAAGAGGTAATGAGACAAGAGGAATACAGAAGTATCCTAAGTGCCTAAAACCTTTGCAGCTAAAATGTGTGACAGAGCACTTAAATTTCATCTTCACTCAACTATTCTATGATTCTACGATTCTGTGATCTCTGTTGTGTTTTTCTCTTATGACTCCAATAGCACAATAGCATCTTTTTCCTGGCAGTAACGAGCCAATGAAGAGTGCCTCTAGCAGTCGAACCAATGTGTTTGGAAGTGCCTTTTTTTTTAATCTCTTGGCAATTCCAGAAAAATAATCTTTTCAGTTACAAAGATTTATTAGCTGTCAAATGCTAGATGAAATAATACCTGAGGAATGTTATAAGGCACATTTTAAGTTTCAGAGGCACATTCTACCTGTATTCCTTCTGAAACATCACACTTTTAACCTTCTTGGGTAAAAGTAATGAAAACCACAAAATAATTTCAGTTTCTAATATAATTTCATTAAAAGTCAAGTATTTCCAAGAATGGCTTAATTTCTAAGAAGCTCTAAAAGACCCAGAATACAAAAAGTTTCCTCTTGAAACAGTAATTTGAACATTTTCACTGAAGTAAACAGTGATTCAAGATTTCTTCACTCTGATCTTGTGAAATCTCAGTAAAGATCCTGGTGATGTAGGGCTGGTGATTAATCACATATGTAGCTAACACTTGCTGTTTGAGAAACCTTGTCTGTCAGTTTGGAGACAGTTTTGTCTCACTGAAGGCAGTTGACAGAAAGACTCCTGGACTCCAGCTGCAACTCCCCTTTTTCTTTTGGGCCTCCCAAAACCTTCCATTCAACCTGATGTTATCACTACAGAATGAATGTAAGGGACATGCAGAATATATACAAATGCATAAGAGGAATAACCAAGAAATAGTTTAAGAACACGTTTTTGAGGGGGTGCATTTGAAGGGAATTATATTTTCATTGTTAAAGACAAATCCTGTCCTCAGAGAATTCAACAGGGTTTTCCCTCTAGCTTCAGCGAGGCAAGGGTTTAGTTTCCCTCTAATAGCTTTTCCTAATTCTTCATCCCCAGATCTCTTCAGCACTGTGATACTGTGATATGTCTTGGGATAAGTTAACAGATATCTTTTACTGGAATCCAGAACCTTTTTTACAAGAAAGAAAACCCACAATGAATCTACAATACCATTCATGGGAAAAAAAAAACATACAACCCAAGCAAGTTGAAGAGAGATGCACAATTGCCAAAGCTCAGCATTTGCATTACCATCACAGTGCCAGCATTCATCTTGAAACGACACTATTCTAACCTCAAAATTTTACCTTCAGTATCATTTAATCTAATTTATTGTGTGTTAACTATTCTTTAATAATTTTTCCCTTTCACAAAGATAATTTTGACAGCAGAGCCCAGTCCCTTTCATTTTCCTCTCAGATTCATCCAATTTGCTAGCACAGTTTACTGCTGAATTCCACTTTCTAGATTTTAAATGAGTTGGTAAAATAAACTTAGGGCTATTAGTGCAACGGAGAGCCACAAAGAATTGCAGCTGCAGTTGTTATGTTGTATGTAACACTATGACACTTAAATACTTGGAGTAGAAAGAATCCAAAAATGTGTCATCTCTTCCCAAGGGCCAAGTTTTTGTGCCATTCTGGCAGTGAAAAAAAGCAGTTCTGGGGGTGACCACAGATAAACAAAACCTGCTTATTTCCCCTCTGGCAATAGAAAGCTTACTCAGTTCTTACTGCCTGAGTAGGTACACACTCTTGTAATTGTCCCACTTGGATCTACTGACTGAGCTATGCTGCCAGAAGCCACCTTCAGAAACAGCTGTCCTCACAGCCCAGAGCTGCCTAATGCAAATACACAGTAAAAAACTTGGGTGAATCCAGCTTCCAATATTTTTCAGTTCTGTTTTACTTCCATATCCCTTCAGTTATCACCTTTTCTAGCAGCAGACAAGGGCGCTATTAGAAGTTGTTTACACACATGCAAAAATTACATTATCTCTGCAAGCGGTTAGCCAAGGTTCAAGGTTTCCCAAGTTCTTTTCAATAAGAAAAACTGAAAATTTAAAAGGGTGTTTGTTCCAGGTATACGTATTTGCAATAAAATTAAAGCAAGCAAAGCCCCATTTACCGCCACATTGCAGGGATCAAAAATATATTTTTACTCACAGCTCCAATCATCTTTTACCTAACATGGTGGACCCTGAAATCCCCTTACTACACTATTCCATTGTTTCTGCACTTGTGTAGGGTTATTCTTTGTTCCCTGTTTGTAATTTTCTTTGCTCCTTAACCTCTTTCTGAGAAATGAAGTCAGCAAACACTTTTCCATTTGCAAATACATTCCACATGTACTTTGATGGTACATAAAGCAGTTTTCACAGTGTTTTTACAGGTGACTAAAGCAGCAGCCATCTCATAGCAGCAAATCTTCATGATGCCCATTTACTATCTTCATGTAATCTATAGTTCTGACTCTGTTAAGGAAAAAGCTGCACTACAATGGAGAAAAAAGGAAATAAATGGTAAGAGAAAGGGATGAAATGAGATAAATAAAAGAATATTTGTTATAAGATCTTGGCTCGTAGAAAAAATTATTATTAGCCCTTGAGGACATGTAGAAGTTAATTTCAAGTAACAACTCATGAAGAGAAAGGCTGCAGTGTAATGAGGTAAGAGAAAGAGATAAAGGAAAGCCTACCTTACAGCAGAAAACAAACTTCCAGACAAGCAGAGCAAAGGCAGGAAGAATTATTTGGTATTATCTGTAAAATTATACTATGAGAGTTAACATGGGGCAAAGAGGGTATATTTAGGCTGGAAGATAATATATTGACCTAGGAACAAACAGATATGAAAAATTCAGCTTGCAAACTACAAACCATAGCAGGTTTTGAAACAAATATTCAGAATGAGCATTCTTGGGAAAAAAGCTTTGGTTTTACATTTGACCATGATAATTTAATGGAAGGCATTTCATGGTGTGGTGGAGTAATGCAGTAACTAGAGCATAGACTTCATGACTCAGAAGGTCTTTGCCAGCACTGCCTGGCATAAATCTCAAATTTGTAGCTATTATCCTCATTTTTTTCCTTTGGGGTAACTTTAAATAAAGGATAGTATTCTGTCTCACTGTAGTGCCATTTAAATAATCTGAAGAGTTTTTCTTTCTATGCCAAGTTTACGTTCACTGGAGACCCTGTGCTCCTGAGCAAATCTGCTCACTGAGGCAGATCCTCTCTCTTTCCAGTTCTTCTGGCAAACTTCACTCTTCCAGCATGTTTCCACAGATATGTTCTGTGAAAAAAAAGATACCAAAACCCTGACCTCTAGTTCTTCATCACTGGCTTTTTGACTAATTAGGTTTTCATCAGAGTACCCAAAAGTACTCAGATCCCATTTCCTATTTCCTATTTCATACATTTAGATCACTCCAGAATAAAATACATCTGAGTTTATCCTCAGCAAAGCTGCTTCCTCCACATAAGGTGTGAAATCAGATGCTCTCTTGTTATAGTGTTCCTTTATGACAACAAATCACAAATTAAAAGTGTTAGGAATAGAGGGCTCTGAGCACAAATAGTTCATCTCAAAATCTATACAAGAAATTTTTATGGATCGCTACCTGAGACATAGCCACAAGCACTGCCCAGATGCATTTTACACTTCTACTGTTTGCTTCTTCCACCTTTTGGTGGTAAAAGACAGTCAAAGGTTTTTGCAGTAAGTTGCCCTCTGATATATAATTGATACAAATCAGGCATCTCAATCCTTATAAAGCATTGAAATAAAGGTTTCCACAAGACTGTGGAGACACAGAAGCCAATCAAATGTCAGGATCACCACGCATTTACAAGTCTGATGTTCTCTGGATTCAGCATTTTGTCCCAAATCTTTGTATAACACACTTTGATGAAGTATAATGGAACTCATGGGAGCTCACGGTGTTACTTCAACTACTTGATTTCTCACAGTCTGTATATTAGATTCAGATGAGATCATGATTGACAAAGCCTCCATGGACCTTTAAATATCATAGGACACCTTCTGGCCTTAGTCAGCCAAGTTGCTGCACTCCCCATCAATTTGGCTTTTGTGTCATTGAGAATGTCCCACAGTTGGTCTTCCCATCTTGCTCATTCTTGTCTTTCATGGATGTCATTCCAATAAAAACTTCTCCTTCACATTAGTTCTCAGATTCACTCTCTGTTTTCAGAATAGCATAGAAGTGAAGCAATTCTTTCTTACCCAATACAGATTTTCATGCTTGCGTATGTAAATGCAAGCAATATTCTTATTTCATGCAAATAATTTAACTGTACCTTATTATCTACATGCATTTTTTCATTTTCCCCTAGTTTGCATATCATACAGCCAGAGACTTGAAGAGGCCTACTTTTTTTACTTGTGTATTAATAGATGTTTCCACCAGACACTGAAAGCAGAGGAAGAATCTTCTGATCCCCTTGATGAGTGAAACCTGCAGCTAACAGGAATAGTGTATCTATCTAAGACAACATAGTTTCCACATGGAACTGCAATGAAAGTGCAAGAAACAGTATTTGTCATACAGCAAATTAATCCCAAATGCCTTAAAGCTTCTTTGGTGACTATAGGTAACCTCTCTGGACCTTTAACAAATCATGTCTTTAGGTTGGCTCTCTAACTTTCATTTGTAAGGTTGAATATTTTGATTTTATAGCACTCTTTGAAATTTCAAGCTTCCTTTTTTGATTTCATTATACATAATACCTGCTGGATTTAAGCCATATAATTTTAGGCAGTATTTGGGATGCATACAAGTTTTATATATATTCTAAACAGACTTGAAATATCCATTGACAGAAGTCAGTCAACCAGAAATAATATGCTAAAATATTCTAAGTCCCACAGGTATTAGAAATCTTGCTAAATTGATTTTACTTTATCTTGGATTATGTTGATTCAAAATGCAAATCAAGCTGACATTTCCCTATTTGAATTGCAAACTTTCAGAAAAACTTTGGTTACAAGAACTCATGGTTTAGCTATAGAGTATGTAAATATTGCTTTATCCATATACAAATGTATAAAACATTCCAACTGTGAAAACTTGAGCTAAGATCCAGAGAGTCTGGAGGCAGAAAATACAATTAAGATAATATCTGGCAGAAGGCAGTGCTAGCCAAAGGGTCTAACTTGGATATATATTAATCAATATTTTTAATATGTTAATAAGCAGGAAAAAATTAGTAGGCACATTAATACAGAAGGGAATAGATCTCCTGAAATTTAAGACTGTTGAACAGAAGCTGCTTATAAATTGGGGACCTTTACCCTACATGTAGAGTCTTTCAGAGTGTGCTTGTACTCAACACAGTATGAAATATATTTGAAAAGCCGGCTCAGATCAAACATGCCTGACTTAGCTCCCTAGCTTGCAAATCTAATTTTATGGGCATGATAGAGAAGTCTTCCACATATGAGCCTAAATACTTTAATTGATGGAGAGGCAGGTGCTATTTAAAGGTTCCAGAGAAATGTCTTGTTGGCTTAAGCATAGCTATCAAATGTAGGAGGTCCTGCCTCTGGCAGTTTTAAAGATCTTAACTTTACTCCACTGACAACATACAAACTAAAGCATTTGCTTTAATAGCAATACTTCAGATGTCACTTGCAAGTTAGGACTGGCTCCAGTTCCCTGAGTTACTGTCTCAGATCTTTTTACCAAAATCTTAATCAACCTAAGGCATTCATAATAACAATGTAAGTATTCCGTTGTGGTGGCTAAGGAGCTGGAGTCACGGGCCAGGGCCAGGACCACTCTATGCAAAGAAGGCAAAAGACAAAAAAAACACTCTAGTCTGTATAACAACAAGCTATATCTCATCACGCAGTTCCACAAAGGAAAACAACCCGTCCAGCAGCATTTACAGACTCAGGATTTCTTGGTGATTTTTTTCATTTATCTCTACGGGGACACATGTGACCTCCCCCACAAAAAAGGGGTGCTAGTTAGGCATTGCAGCTTAAAAAAGGAAAAAAGCCACCAGCATAACAGCAATGCCTAGAAGTAAAACACATCTGAGTCTCTGGACAGCATGGTAGAGGAAGGAATCACAACAAATGCAAGTGAGGAGGCCCAAGGAAGAAGCTGCATGGGCAGGGGGAAAGATGGTCATAGGGATAATCAGCTAATATAGAAATGTGAGTCAAGAGCCAAAAGAACATAAAAAATTAGGTGAAGGGAAGAGAATAAAATTAATGGCTTTTTTACCTCATAGTGAAACAACGAACAATATAATGTTGAATTATAAATGTATCTAAAAATTGTGTAAGCTGTACTTGTCATCAGAGGCATTAGGTTTGGCAAGGGAAGTGAGTTTCTCCAAGAGACAATGTTCCTCTCAAAATGCATCGTGCCTAATAAAAATGTATGAAACCCCCAGCCTGGCAATGAGACAGTACCTCATAAACTCTTTCTGCAGATTCAATGCAAATTGGCATGTGGAGGAGGATAATCTGAAAAGCTGTCAATGTAAAGTAATCATAAACATATAGAAAGTTTCCATTCAACAATCTCAGCTTGTTTTTCATTTCTGGCCTGTGTAATTACAGAGCCAAGATAACTTTATGGTTTATTTCTCTTTAATGAAGTCCATTCTTTGCCATTATCTGGCCAATGATTTTGTGCTACACGTGAGAAGATACCTAAATAAATTGGCTGAACAAATACAGCTAAGAAACTATAAATATGTGTTTTCCAGTGCCGGAAACAAATGAGTAAATGAGTTCTTTCCGTCTTTCACTTTCTTTCCACTTCTTATCCTCAGTCTTAAAATAAGATTTATTTAATTTCTAAAACCTGTGAGCTGAGCTACCCAACATATCTTCTCTTGTCTCTCACTTATCTGCAGAGGTAAGTGACCACTGGAGTAGGCTGGTGCTGCACAGCTCACACCAGGGTGTAAAAAGGAGAAGAGGTCATTCAGTCTGAAAGGCTTTTCATCTGAGCTAGCAGTGCGCCTCATATCCTTATGTGGACACTCACCAGATGAGGTTTGCTCATTTTCTGTAAACAAAACCTCTGAAAATATTGTGAAATTGAATAATTAATTTCTATATGACCTGTGGGATAAATATTACCAAAGCCAAACCGAATTTTCATGAATAGGTGAAAAAAACCCAAAAAGTTGAAATTGCACTTTTTATTACCATAAGGAAAAAAAATAACTTCAGCAAATTTTAGGCTGACTTCAAGAATAAACAAAGAAATGCATATCCACAGGGGACTATGTAAAGCAACAGACGAGGGTGCTTTTGAATAAGTTGTGGTAATGAGGGAAAGCTGTGTGCATTCTTGTTCTTTATACAGAATATTCCAAAAGGAGAGCACACCAAAAAGAATTATGGCACAATTTTTTAAAACCACCAATGGTTTCCTGTTTTAAAGATGCTGCATGACAGCTGGATTTGCAGGTAATTGGGTGTGAATTTGGAAGGGGTTGGTGATTTAGAAAGACTACTGAAATATTCATTTCTGGACAAGCAGAAGCTGGACATAGTCTGCAATGTCCACGCAAGTCAGCTAAGAGAAAAACTACCTCCATGGAAGACAATGAGCTTTTTGTCTACGGTGGTAGCAGTATTTCACACCTTGAAAGAAGTTGCTTGTTACAACCCAGAAAAGAAAGCAGTTGCTGGAATTGTCATGTGACAAGGATATGAAAGCCCCCACTTTGCAGCAGGATGTTGAACTCAGTCTGACAATTCCCCACCCTTTAAAACACATTGTCCTTTCCAAACCATCTGTGAATTCTCCCTTCCTAGCAGAACTGTGACATTAAGAGTAATTAGAATTTCTGTTGAACTTCAGCACAATATAATGTGTGACAGCAGACCAACTGTGCACCAATCTTTTGAACATAGAAGTATTAAAGTCAATGTAGCTACAGGCCTTTGATGCTTAGATTGCTTTGCTTGTAATAATATGATAAATGCTACATATGATATACATGTGCTACAGGCAACCTTTTAGGATTTATTGAAAAATACAAAAAATAATTCAGCTGATATATTTTAAGAAATAATCAGTATCAGGGCTTGAATGTTTCTGTTTTGTGAACATTTTAGACCAGGCTTATCATGTACTAAGGCCTCCAATATGCCATCAGAAAAGAGTGAAAGGCAGCCTATAAGCCTTGCACTGGAAAGACAGTCTTATAACACTCCGTAGCTAAGCTGAGGAAGGGGAAGAGGGTGAGGCTGAAACAGAGCAGGACGAAGTAGCACAGAGCAAACTAGTTGCTGTCTCCTTGGCACACCAGCAGAAGGAGGGGTTCTGGGATGTGAAACTCTGACACACTAGCTTGACTTGAGAGCAGAAAGGTCTTCTGGATATCCAGGAAGAAGGAATGGAATTTAATTCCTCTTTGCAACAGAACTAAAATCTGCACTCCAGGGGAGAAAAGAAGCTGCCCTGAGCCTGACAGGATGTTTGGAAAGGGAATATGCACAGCACAAGCCCCTGGAAATGAGACTATGCCTTTCTCAGGGGATCTTTGCCTAAGGAAAAAATGCATTTGTTTTGACCAAATAATTTGGGCACTAAAGACAACTGGCTGGAAATAGCTGCTGACATGTTTTATAAACTGAAAATTGTCCTCAACAGCAAAAAAGAAGGGTGTAGTCAGGGAATACAGGCCTGGAAAGAGCCTTTGAATCCCCCACAATGATAAGCAAGCAGGACATCTAGTCAGAGGTAAGGAGCATATCTGGACCAGACACCATATAGGATCCCCACATTGTCCCCAGATCCATGTAACAAGTTTAGTGTTGATATAAGAAGGCATAGTGTTGCATATAGTGTTGCATAAGAAGGCAGAGGAAAGGAAAAGATGAACATACTTCTATACGACACACAGTATAACCATGGAATCTATGAAGGCCAAAAAAGGCAAATTGAGCTGGATGACTCAAGTTAAGGTCACTTCTCTGGAAATAAACTGGGGCTTTTGAGAGAAGGACTGTTTGCTTTGACTGCCTGAAAAAGTATTTAGAAGAGAGAGGAAACCTGTGAATAGAAGGCAAGAAGGTTACATGTTTTGGGTTGAATGTATTTCTTCCTTTATTAGCAGTGGGTTCATTACACATTTTAAGGTACTTTTAAGCCTTGTAAAAGCTTGTCTTTAGTATGAATTTATCACATGTCCTAGAAAAATACACTGAATCCCCAGAGGACCCTCATGGAGAAGTGGTCATGGACAGAGCACTGAGATTTCAGTCTTGTCCCGGGGGCTACAGAGATTAACAAGGGTAAAAAGCACAGAAACTCTGTCCAGGAAGTATATCAAGGGAAGCAGACACGGAAAGAGCCTGCTGATCCACAAAAGGCTAGGAGCACACAAGCTCAGAGGACAGAGAAACAAGCAGAAAAAGCCCAACTGAATATGGAACAGGAGGTAAATCTTACATTTTATCCCCAAGGAAATTTTATTAATTTCAATGCCTCATGTCCTTTTACAATTTTCAATGCACTAAAAAAAGAATAGTTGTTTGTTTTACAGAAATGTCATTAACTGTTTTAAAATAGCATGTGAATTACCTCTGTAATTCCCTGCACTAAATACTACCTTATGATGGGATTTAATCAGCATAGAAACTCTATTAACACCCCATTGTGTTCTTAAATAAACTAGAATGAGAGCTAAGTAATTATGACATTCCTTCCCACTGAAGCATACTCTTCCTTTCTGAGGTAGGACAATAATCACTCTCCAGAGCCCTCTATCACATCTGAGCCTTTCACTCAACAGACAAAATCCTAGCAATTACAACTTTTTTGTCCCAAACTGATAGTTCTAGGAAAAAAAAAAAAAAAAGAAAAAGAAAAAACAAACCAAAAACCACACAAAGCTAAGTCTAGAAGTTTTTTAATAAACTGAGTTTCCTTCATCTAAGATGGTAAAGCAATACAAAACCCAAAATGGCTCTAACATGCCATAACATAACATATTGTGACATCTAACTTAAGCCTTGTGTCACAATAGCCTCAACAACACCCTAGATGCTGATGAGAGAAAGAAGGAAAAAACTCCATTGTTGTCAGTAAGCAGATTACATGGTTTGCAGCTAAGATATGCCACAGAGAGGGGCATGTCTCAGCACAAAGCATTTTGGTATGACAGGATTTATTAGGTCTTGCCTTATTAGGCTCCATGCTGTGCAAATACTTATAGATCCCCCCAAGGTCACCATATCACTCTTTTTGCCATCATTTGTTGACTACAAAGTGACCAATGGACATCTGCTCCTCTGCAGGAGCCTGCTGTCTTATAAAAAATAGCCATGATCAAAAAATTGCCATAGTCAAAAGAGAGAAAACATGTACGTGGAGCACAGGAAGCCAAAGGTTACATGGGAAAGAATGGATTTATTTTGGCTGAATAGGAGAATTTTCTAAACCCTGGTTACACTAAGGAATGAATGTTCTCTTCTTCTGTAAGGGAACGTAGGAAAAGAGAGAGCCAGTGGTAGAATAGGAAGGGCTAAGGAGAAGAGGTACAGGCTGAGAATGCAGTCAGGCTAGTGAGGCGACTGAGGAGCAGGAAATCATGAGGGCAATTCCTGAGCCATGCCTTCAGAATAGAATCATAGAATAATTTGGGTTGGAAGAGAAATTATCTGGTTCCAACCCTTATTCATAGTCTCATAATGCCCTAACAGTATGCACTAGAAAGACAGGGAAGGTGAACATTGGCAGCAGCTGAGTTGCAGCCCTCTCACCACAGGCTTTGATGATAATGTTATGCCTCCAGGATGCAAGCTCCTTTGCAAGTCAAGGGCAGTTCTCCAAGATGCTGAGTGGCATTTCCCCCAGGCTGCTGCTGCTGGAAAATCTGTGCAGGATGTGCTCTGAGAGACAGCCCTCAACTCCCATCCCCACCCTAGAGCAGCCTGAGAAGGGCTCACTGCCAGAACAGTCCTCCTGGACCAGCGAGGAGGTTCGAGCTTGATGCTGCTGACAAGCTCTCCCATGCACTGGCAGGAGCTGTTCAGAGTCTGCAGTGCCCTGCTCCATCCCAGACTTCCCTGCAAGACTAGAGACTCTTGTCAGTCTGTGTATGTGAGTAAAACACTAAAGGAAACATACTGGATGGTTTCTGTCAGCACAGCACTTTAGTAGAAACACAGAAATACCCACTCCGCAATATGTACAAGTCTTTTACTCCACAGCTGTCTGTGGTGGCACTGACCTGGAGTGAGGTGAGTGAGGTGAAACCCACACCTGCAGAGGGCACAGCAAGGAGGAAACTGCAGGGTGATCTACATAAACTCCCACGCTTTCTGTAACTAGAGAAACGCCACATCCTGACCAGCTTCTTCTAAGAGGCAAAGGTCAGTGACCAAACCATCAACAATGATCCATGACAGAGGTACATGGAATGGCAGCTCTCTGCATGGCTCAGACCTCTGGAATGGTGTCACTTCCACAGGGCTGCTCCATCGATGCACCTTCTCCTGTTGAAACCACCTCTAATGCACACAGAGACAGCTACCCAGCACCAAAACTCAGGACTCAAACATTCCCTTGTAACATATTCGGGCAGGAACTGCAAAAGGAGGAAGTCTATTGACTTGAGTCCAAATAATTGTTTTCCTCATAGATCCTAATATTATCAGTATTATTGGGATAATTAAAAAAATAAATATTATTTATGAGTAATTACAATTAAAAATAATTATAAAAATAATTATTATAAAAAATGTCACTGTGAATCACAAGAATGCTGGCATGTATTTCTGATTAACTATTTTTGACATATTAAAACCCAGTTGATTTTGCCATTTCTGGTCCCTAATTTCAAAATTCCTTTGGAGAAGAAAAAGAGACAAACATAAAATTGGTTTTGTTGGCTCAAAGTTCAAAGCAATCCAGTTCCTAAGTTTTATGTTCCTATTTCTATTTGCATATTACTTGGGGAATGAATGTGTAGACATGTAAGGAAAAATAGGCCACAGTTATTAAAAACAAAGGCGTGACATTCTTCATTGTTTCAGCTTGGGGCAAAACTGGCACTTCCTCTGTCAACCAAGGCAGCAGATGTTCTTAAGGAAAGAAATGGTAAGTCACAAAATTGATGAAGATGGTGAATACCCATAGTGAGCTGAGAAACAATCAAATTACCCAGATTATTCATGTATTCTGAGACCAGATTTACAAAATACACAGGAAGAAGTCAGGGAAGAATTCAAGATTGGGCAAATGTTGCTTTTGTTTTTAATGAAAAGATAAATGCAGTTTTTCCAGTCGTTTGAATTTTTGCTTCTTCCTCGACTAGACTTTTGTAATTTTCTTCAATTTAGGAAAAAAAAGAAAGTTGAAATTATAGTAATTCCTGGCAGCTCCTGCTTCCACATCCTTGGATGCTGTGCTGGGCAGATCAGAACAGGTACAGCTGAAACAGTTGGTGAAAGCTTTTTGTTAAGGACAAAACAATTTTGTATATCTGTGTCAGGGACAACAGATAACGATCCGTGCAAAACAAACAAAGATAGAAAAGTACTGTTTATCTATTTTGGCTCCTCCCCAGAAAGTCCTGCTTTGGATCCTCCCTGGAAAGTTCTGCTTTAGAAATCCCCGGAAAAGTCCTGACCCTTGGATACCTTTCCAGATATTGCTGGACACTTCTTCCGATGTAGGCTGGCTTCAGAACAAGTGGGCATTTTTGTTAGTATAAAAGCCTAAGCCTCACATGATGCAAGGAGGTAGAACCTCATACCACCCAGATCAATGTTGTCTCCATGTGGATGCCCGCTAAGGTTGAGCCTGCCAGCTCGCACCATGATGATGTTTCTCGGAATTGGTTTCCTGATCATCATTACATAGTCTTCGGGGTTGGTAAGATAACCAAACATCTGAAGTATCCTTTACTGTATCTGCTAGTATCTCTATATTTTCCTATATTAATACACTAGTTGTGAGTTCTCTACTTATGTCCCGTTTCTTACACCCAGAATCCTTGAACTCTGGAACAATGCCCTTCATAACAATATCAAAAATCACTTAGAACTGGGGACACTTGCATGGAAAGAGGCCTCATTCCCTTCCTCAGCACTGCATTTTTCTCCAAATAAAATAAATAACCAGTTGCGCAATACATAAAAAATCATGTCCGACTGGAGTGACCTGGTGCTCCTTAATGCAAACCACACTCTACAAGTTGCTGAATTGCTCCTCACAAGTCATTCTCTTTAGTTCTCTGCTATGGATGTGGCAAATACCTAACATTAGCATTTGTTTTTATTTTGGTTTTCTCCTGGCTCTCAACCATGGCATACATATCACTACACTTACATTTGCAAAAAATCACCATTTACACCTTCTCTTCCTTCACATCTAATCATTAAAAAAAAAAATAAAATAAATGAACAAACATTTCAAAGTTTGTATTTTCCATTTTCTCAGAAATTAGTGGTTTGATTGTAGCAATATTATTCTAATTTTTATTTTTAAGCTAAAGAGAAGAAAGAAGCAAGCAGGATAGGGAGTTAGGTGTCTCCAAAATCTCTTTCTCTTTTATCTAGAGAACAAATAAGCCACTCAGAAGGGCTGGGGAGGCTGCCTAGGATATATGAGATTGTCACAGCTGAACAAGTCCTGTTTTCAATAAGAAGATAGTTTCAAAGTTCAAACATACTATCAAGCTTTACAATTTATCATGGACTATTGTTTCAATCTTCTGTCATTAAGCCACTTTGGCATGAACTTACAGACATGAGGGCCACATCCTGAGACTCTAAGGCCACACTTTCTGAGACCCAGAAATAAAAAGATAAGTAGGCCCAGCAGTTTCACTTCATCTTTCAACCTCAACGTGAGCCATATATGATGTGACATCCCAGAAACTGAGCACTTTTGAACCCATGGGAAGATTAATCTTGGCATCTGCATCTCACTCCTTGATTTTGTGAGGAACCACAATGAAGCCAATGATCACAAGAACGTTCTTCACTTACCATAAATGAAAAACAGGACATTGTGTTACCTCATTCCTGCATGTAGTTTCAGGTCTTAATGACAGCTGGGCTTTAAAACTAGCCATGCTTCTTAACAAAATTTAAAGGGGTGCCAGAAGTACAAGACACAGAGTGCAAAAATGCCTTACGAGTTTAGAATGGCTACTACAGAGCCTTTGTAACTCCAAGGATATCGTCACCAACCTAATGACCCAGGGAAATTCTATGCATAGCTGGATGGGGTTCAGACAGCAAAATGAACATTGTATGAGAACCAGACAGAAAAAATAGACTTGGAAAGATCCAAGCAGATCTTTCACCCACACTCAGCAGTGGCAGGCAGAGAAACTCGGAAAGTGCTCAGTTCACCCCATGTGGATGAAGGTGCAGAAAAAAGGGAAGCTCTGATGAACCTATGGAAAACTTGAAAGATCATAATTTCTAGACAGTTTATTTTATTTTTTTTAATTTAATTTTATTAGCTGCTTCGGTTAAAGGAGAACAGATGAACAGAAGTTTTTCAGAGGTCTACATTTGAAAAGCAAATTTATCAATATGGAATATTAAAAGGCTTTTTAGATGACAGTTTATCCTGGTTCTTAACAAAAACATCCCTGTAAAATTCCCAAGGAAGGGTATTTGATACTGAAGAATAGCCACTTACAAGAGCATGCATAAAAGACACAAAGCAGCATGAGAATAAAATGTCTAGCCCATCAAGGTAAGTTGAAGATGTTGTGCATATAGTAAAAAATTTGTTCAGCACAAGCAGTGTGGTAAAATAACTATGAATAGACAACTTAGTACTACTGACTCTTGTCATGAGACCATTTGGTGAATTCCTCAGTAAAGGATGCAGAAATGCTTGACTACAAGAAGAAAAAAAAGACACACAATCAAAGATGCCTTAAGAAGGCCGTATTTAAAGAAAAAGACTAGAAATTCAGATTTAACAGGAAAGAAACAAGGTGGCTTCCATCACTACACCACAAGAACTCACTGAGAATTTGGAACTGATTGGCACTGATCAGTCAATACTTCCTTGAGCTAACAATAATACAATTATTTATGCTTGAGGACCCCAGAAGAAAGTGAAATGCTAGGAAGAAACATTGAACACCAACTCAGGACACCTGGGAATCTGACTGAAAATGATTCACAAAGCTGTTCCTGCTCCAGTGAGTAAGACCAAACAGTTTGTGACCAGCCTCCAAAGAATGCTTCTCACTATATGACAATTGCTGAAGCAGCAAAGTTATAGATGAAGGTGGAAGCAGGCACAAGCTGTGTTTGAGCAACTTAACAGGGTTGCTCTATTACATTTGTTATAACTTCTGAGTTTAAGCTAATCATGTGCCAGCTCTTTTAAAAGCAAGGTCATGTTTGTCTGCATGTAGCTTTCTTCCTGTTTCCAGTGACACACTGGTGCTAAATGAAAACATGTGGAGCAGTAACTAGGTGCAGGCTACAGCCAATGAACAGTAAGAAATTCTTGTTACCTTATTTCATCATATAATTTAATTTATTCTGGATTGGGATCGATGTCAGCTAGCAGGCTTGCTTGCCTTCATTTCCTAAGAACATCTGGAAAACTGGGCTTGCCTCACCACCAACCTCAAGCTGTGAGAGCTCACCTCCACCACGCATTCGGTGACAGAGAACACACCTCTGTCAGAGATAGCATGTATGTGGACATGCATGTCAGTGTGAAGTAACCCCTAGTGATGTTAGAAATCAAATTTGGCACTAGTAAGCTTTTCTGGTGATGCTGGACTAAACAATGGCATAAAGAGGAAATGGACATAATGCTCAGATTCTGGTAATAACTGAAGGAAGCACAGACATGGAAAAAGAAGAGAGAAAACCCCCAAAAAGACATAGAGAAATAGGATGAGACTATGTTTTGGGACAGGGTGGAGATGAAGAAGGAAAGCAGAGGCAGTGCAGAGATGCTTACTAAGGACTAAGGGGTACACTGAACTGAAGGGAAACACTAATGCAACTCCTACATAATACATCATTAAGAAAAGAGATTTGTTAATACCTAGCAAGGGACTTACAACATACAGCTATCTTCATACCATGTATGAAGCCAAATGACCTCACACTTAGTAATCTAACTATGGTAATTTTTTTTTAATTTTTTTTTTTTTAAACCATGAAGAAAATGAGCTCTGGCCACCCGCAGAACAAAAAATAATAGGGTATCACACAAAAAACTGGACAATGTAGTAGTAATATATACTGTAGCACCTCCATAACTTTTGCATTGTGTCTTGTTTGATAGGCAAATCATATTCTGGAAAAAAAAAATGGAGAAGGAGATAAATACTTCTTCCATTAGAACAATCACAACAATATGATCACACAAACTTTAGCCAACAGAATTCTTAAAGATCTGACTTCTGCACACGTGAAGTTCACTAGGGTGTGATGGAAAGATAAATGCAATAATTTGCAGGGACTGACCCAGACACAAACTATCAGTGCTTTGGGGTAACAGCCGTCTTTCAGTAATACCAGTGTGGCTCCCACCAGGCAGGACTAAGTTAGCTCCTCCTCCCTCAACACCACCTGTGCTGCCTGCTTGCATGCAGGACTGAGTGCTAGCTCTTCCCTCCCTCCAGGGCCCACTCACCCACTGCATGCCAGGTTAGCCCTGTTTGTGCATTTCCTAGCACAATGACTCATGGCTGCAAAAGGGCTCCAAATCATTCATCATAGAGAAATCAGGACTCATACTGGCACCCTCTTACAGCATAACTGCCAGCAGTGGTTGTGTTCTCAGATTACAATACTATGACCTTAACTGCTCATAGCATTATGTTTCCCCTGTGCAAGACTCAGCACAAGCTTCTAAAGATTTCCTTTCTAGTTTCAGTAAGGACTGGACAATGATCATTAGAAAATACTGCTGTATCCTTGTTTACCCTTCATTCTTGCAATGCTTTTGCAATGATGTCGTTGCTAAAAGCTTTGAGAGCTTTGAACTCATATACTAACAGTAAATGATTAATTGAATCTTTTCTGTCTTTATGCAGAAGATCTACAAATTTCTTCTTTAAAGTCTTTTTTTCAAGTGCTAACTCTCCATAATGCCTGGATTATTCAGAAGAAAAGACAGGATGAAGGCTGTGGGAATGATATTATCTGACTACTTTAGGTGACTTAATACCTAACTCAAGTGTAAGCCAGAGGAAGAAAGTTAGAACTTGATGTCCTCAGGAGGATCCAGAAGAGGGGGAAATTATCCTGGCAGGGAGCAAGGAACAAGAAGCTCATTGAAAGAGCTCTGAATGACATTTGAAGGGGGAAAGGGATAAAACCAGAATCAGTAGAGATAGGTCTGGGGGCAGCACACTAGCGTTTGAGGTGTGGTGTGCTAGTGAGGTCCTTCAGTCTGCTGTCTCAGTTGAGGTAGGGAATGGAGACCCATGCTACAGCTAAGGTGGAAGGGCTATTGATGTGTTAGAAACTACAGAAGCTCCTGAGAATGGTCACATAGGAATTAGAGCTTCTTCCTCCAAAAAGGTGTCAGGATCAATAGCCCAACTGAAGTGCAACTGGGCAGCAAACAAGAGAAGCTTAAAGCAATCATGCAGCATGAAAACTACGATATAGTTGCCATCACGGAAACATAGTGGGATGACTTATACAACTGGGGTGTTGCAATGGATGGCTTAAACCCTTCAGAAAAGATAAGCAATGAAGGAGAGGCAGTACATGTCAGGGAGTGTTTTGACTATCTAGAGACTGATGTGGGTGATGAAAGGATTGAGTTCTTATGGGTAAGAATCGAAGGAAAGGCCAACAAGGCAGATATCATGGTGGGAGACTGCTATAGACCACCCAACCAAAATAAAGAGGCAGATGAAACATTCTGTAAGCATCTGGGAGAAGTCTTACAATTGCTAACCCTTGTTATCATGGAGGGACTTCAAAGGATGGGGAAAAGGCTGAGGTACTTAATGCCTTCTTTATCTCAGTCTTTAATAGTAAGACCAGTTGTTCTCTGAGTACCCAGTCCCCTGGCTGCTTATGGTTTGAACGGGTGTACTCTTTGCTGGATAAAAAACTGGCTGGATGGCTGGGCCCAAAGAGTGATGGTGAATGGAGTTAAATCCAGCTGGCAGGACTAGGGAAGGGATTGTCCCCCTGTACTGGGCACTGGTGAGGCCGCACCTCAAATCTTGTGTTCAGTTTTGGGCCTCGCACTACAAGAAAGATATTGAGATGCTGAAGCATGTCCAAAGAAAGGCAGCAAAGCTAGTGAAGGGTCTGGAGCACAAGTCTTATGAGGAGCAGCTGAGGGAACTGAGATTGTTTAGCCTGGAGAAAAGGAGGCTCAGGGGAGACCTTATTGCTCTCTACAGTGACCTGAAAGAAGGTTGTAGCGAGGTTGGTGTCAGCCTCTTCTACCAAGTAATAAGCAATAAGAGAAAAGGAAATGAACTCAAATTGTGCCAGGGGAGGTTTAGATTAGAGATTAGGAAAAAATTTCTGTTGTCAAGCAGTGGAACAGGCTGCCAAGGGATGTGGCTGAGTCACCATCCCTAGAGGTATTTAAAAGATGTGAAGATGGGGTGCTTGGAGGCATGGTTAAGTGATGGACTTGGCAGTCCTAGGTTAATGGTTGGACTCAGTCTTAAAGGTCCTTTGCAACCTCAACGACTGTATGATTTTATGGTCTATGTGAGTCACATACACCGACCATTGTATCCCCCCATTCCATGCATTTCATTGCCCATCTTTTAGCTTTGGCTTTTCTTATGTGATATGTGTCTTGCCTTTCCTCCTGCTAATGTATACATCACCTGCATTCATTGCTATCTGTCACATACAGTCACCTCTTCTTTTATAAGCCATTTTGCTATGCCTGTCACTAAGAGTACAATGAGAAGTATTTCTCTCTCAAGGAAACACTGGCATTTCTCTAGCTTGTTCAATGGCCAAAAGTCAGCACACATAACTCCACTTTGTCAAAGAAATGCTTCAAAGATTGGTCACTACAATCAAAGAAATACTTCAAAGATTGGTCACTACAAATATTCATACTACCACGACCTCACACTCTATATCACAAAGTTCCCACAAAAGCGCTAACTGATTCAAGTAGCAGAAAAATAGCCATATCCTTCAGGTAAATGAGAAGATGCATCTGTCACCATGCTTTGGTAAAAAGAAACATCTTGTGAGAGCTGGGGCTTTTTACAACCACATCCTTTCACTTTGCAAAGCATTTTTCAGGGACTGGATCTCACAAATATCTTTTAACAAGTTTATGTTTTCTGTGCTTCAACAAACTCAACTTATTGCTGATGACTGAGTGTGGTCTGGATGCTTTTGACGTGGAGTCACTAATGGGTGTTTCCCCTTGGGAGTTTTTCAAGAGAACATTTTTATGGTGGAGTTTGCTGGTTTATCATGACCTGCTGGAAACAGTCCCGTTTCAACAAGACCTGTCAGGTATGTCTTGCTTCCTCTCCGCTGGCAAACTGCTGCACTCCAACACAGGCACCATGCAGTCCCAGCACAGGCAGCAGCTGTACTACTATACATCAGTAATGGTCCCTGTAGGATTTTGAAAATGGGAAACACCATTTTCTGGAATTCAGATCAAACCCATTTCTGAAATTTTAAAAATCTCCATGCAAAGAAGGTACACTTCTCCAAGCCCACGGCAATTTCCAGATTCTCAATCAGATAAAGAAAATATAAGTTACAATTTTGGGTATTAGATTCAAACGTAGCTGCCTTATTTTAAAACTTGTTTATTCATTCCTGCCAGCACTAAAGTAATAGAGACAGATAGACCTGTAAACATAACTCAAATATCATAGAGTCTTTTTAAATTCTCTTATTTCCCCAATTATGCCTCATTTTTCTGCTTCTCAGAGATTTCCTATCTCATCCACTAGTTAATCTATTTCTTCTTTGCTCAGAACTT
The DNA here is from genome assembly GCA_039877255.1 of Loriculus beryllinus. Classification (NCBI taxonomy): domain Eukaryota; kingdom Metazoa; phylum Chordata; class Aves; order Psittaciformes; family Psittacidae; genus Loriculus; species Loriculus beryllinus. Next base: position 7,421 of record JBCJKH010006897.1, on the reverse strand, counting down.
TCATTTCACACTAGTTTTTTAGGCAGTGTAATTGGTTTTGAAGTCGTTTCATGCTGCAATTTTCAAAGCCATGTAAACAAGAATTCAGTATCACTACTATAATTTCCCATGGCCTTGCTGTCTCTTCTGGATCTTCCCTACATACCATCTGTTGAAGTTAGAAACTGTTGAGATAGGTAAATCAGCAGGAAGCAGTGCTTGCTCCATGGCTCTGTTTTGGTGTGCTCCAGCCAGCTCTCTCCCAGGCAAAGTCTGAGTGTGGCTTTGAGGCTTGTTCACTCCTGGGACCCCTCCAAAAGGCCATATGGACAATATTACATCACGTTTTGCTCCTGTTCTTCAATGAGCTCAGATTTTGCACTCTGAAACATACCCCATTTCCCAGCTTCCCCTCCCCAGGATTTTCAACACATAATCTCAATTTCAGGTTATGAAAACACAATTTGGCAGGCTGCAACACAGTCATTGTACTGTCTGAGATATCACGAACTAAAGCACAACATTCATTAAATCTTAGGGCCTGTGGAAACCCAGAACAAATACTTATGTATGCAATGTGCCTGCCATGGCTTGCCAAGCTTATGTAGAAAATCTATAGCAGACCAAGGAATTAAACCTAGCTCTCCCAAGACACAGGTTATAGAGTCTACTTACCAAATCATCCTTCCTTACTAAAATATAAATCAATCTTCTTGCCTCCTTTTTCACTTTATTTTCTGGTCACATAAATACCAGCTGACACCAACTCATGCTAGCTTTCCAAAAGTATGGTCACAATGCACTGAGATTGTAGATGTCAGAGCCAAACTTCCTCCCATAGCTTTTTTGATCTCTCTGATATTCATTTTCACAGTAACAGGGCATTTGTTTACAGCCCATCCTATTGCTTTTCATGTCTCTGCATTCACACCCATAAAGGAACCAAGCTATTGAACTGTCGTGACTGCAGCTCTAGCTGCCTGATCACCCCTCCTACCAATTCATGTGTAAACCTCATCTCCAGCAATGTTAGAACATGCCAGACATGAGGTGTCTCATTATATCTCATTCCCAGCATCCAGCAGCAGCTGGCATATCCTGCTGAAGTTTAAGACTCAGATGTCATTGTACAATGGTTCCAGACACATCTCTCTGGACTACCCTTCAGTGCCTCTGATCCTTGTCAGACTTTTCCTCAGCTATTTCCATTCTTCACTTGGTAAACACCATGCAGCACTGCTTCCACTTGATTTTCCAGGGTATTTTCAGTTCTGCAATACTTAATTTGCATGGCTTCTTAAATAGATGTTTCCAAAGCATTTTGAAAAATAAAGGAAAAAAAAAAAATTAAAAGCTCTGGATATCTCTCTGAGGTATCTCTTCTCAGCCTGATTGATGAAAGGGGTTTTCTTCCATCTCACCAGTCACTGCAGATGTCTGTTCATTGATAAATACTCCCACTGGACTGTCTGCTTGCAGACTTTCTTCACCTTGAGCTCACTGAATTTTTCCATATGTAGCTAAGTTTCACCTGAGAGCCATGGTTTATAAATCTCTTGCCTTTCTTAGAGAAGATGATAAGCTGTTGCCATGTTGACGACTATATCTTCTACCCTGAGCAACAGTTGCTTGGCCAACTTTCTTCCTTATACCAATAAGGAACAGTCATTACTAGGCTTATGCCTCCTTGCATAATGAATAAGACATGCATATGAAGTAACAAAGTGCTGGATGAAAGTTAAATGAGCATGGGTGTTGCCATACTCTGAAAGAAAAGTGGAAAAAAAAGAAATTGCATGAAAACCAGTGATTCTCTGGACATGCAAACAAAGCCAGTGACCAAATGAGGATTTGCAGGAGAAGAAGTAGGCAGCTCTTCCGTTCTGGTGTGAAGTACCACATGTGGCAGGAGCAATCATGTTGCAGACCAGCTCTGCTCAGAGGAGTGTCTGTATCCAGTCTTGATACCAAGTCTCTTGTCATGATTTAAAGGTGCCTCTAAGAACACCTGTACAGCAAGAATTTCAAGCAAAGGTCAAAATACATCAGAGGTTGATCCACCACTCATGGTTTTCTTTCCATCTAACAGTCCTCACCTGGGAGGAGATAAGGGATTGAGCAGCTGTTCCTGGAGGCGTTTTCATGACGTCATGGCTCGTGTAACTAATGCAAATAAATCATCCCTTCATGACCACCATTAGCCACGGAAGTTCTCCTTTACACATCAAAATGGTGGAGACTACTTGATGGACAGCAGGGATCACTGGACTACTTGTAACTGTTGGTTTTACTAACCACAAGAACATCAAGTTACTGTCTGAAAATTAAGCTGTGATTAACTTGCCTAAAGACAGTGAGAAAAAGGCCATCTAAATGTATGGCTGTCTTTTCTTGGGCTAACATATCTTACAGATAGAGAAGTGTATACCGTGCATTCCTCTTTGTACCTATAAAGATAACTGTGATACCTTCAGCAATGTGAAATATAGGCTGTTTCTTTTCCTTTATATGCAATGATTTACATGGGGAAATCACTGCTTGTTCATCAGAATAGGAGAAGTTGCCAGGGAAAAACAAAACAAAACAAACAAAAAAACCCCAGCAAAACAGTCTTGCACCCTCTTTCATTGCAGTCTGGGACAGCAGCACAGTACCTGTACCCCAGGGACATCTGAAATTGCTTGGAGCAGTACAGATCTCAGAACAAGCTCTTTCCCTGGCTTCTCAAGGAGATCTTGCATCCTATCTGGAGCTCCATGTTTCCTTAGCTGCTCAGTCAGCCACACTTCAGAAAGCAAATTAAAAGGTGCTCTGTGGAGGTAACCACAATGGAGATCTACTCCAGAGCCGTGACTTTCAAAGTAAAGGATAATAAAACCAAACACACCACTTCATTCTTTTGGACACACCAGTGTAAAAGTAGCACAATTTCAGTAAAGTAACAACTTAATAAGGACATCCCTTGGCCTAGTGCAAGCTCCATAGCTCCTCATGTCCAAAGAAGTTACACCCATTGTGTGTGAGCCAGAGATCCAGCCCAGCAAACCTTCTCTCACTGAAAGTGCCAGTCTGCATCTATCAGTGAACCAGGAAGTTAATACAAATTCACATTGGCAGAACAGATTTCAGAATCTGACCCAAACATTTATCGAGTTTTTTGAGTCTCTGTCAAGAAACAGCTGTCAAGAAATGCCTGCTGGATACTAACTCCACAGTGTGAAGGCATAACATAAGGAGGATAGTGAGGAAACAGACGTGGACGGTATTTTCTAACATGGAGTTGCTCAGCAGTGAGTGCCAAGTGCTATGCATGTTAGACATAGAGAAATGAAACACTTAGAAATTAAATCACTTTTTGTACCAGAGGCATAGGAGTGGTTCATAAGAATTCATTTGTGTGCTGTTATTGGTTGGGGTAGAGTTAACTTTCTTCACAGTAGCTGTTACGTGACTATGCTTCGGATTTGTCCTGAAAACAGTGTTGATAATATAGGGATGTCTTAGTTCCTGCTGAGCAGTGTTTACACAGAGCCAAAGCCTTTTCTCACCCCACCCCACCAGCAAAGAGGTTGGGGGTGCACAGGAAGTTGGGAAAGGACACAACTGGGACAGCTGAGCCCAACTGACCAAAAGGGTATCCCAGACCACATGGTGATGTGCTCAGCGTATAAGGAAGCAGCAGGGGAAGGAGAGAAGAAGGAAGAGGGGACATTTGGAACGATGGCACTTGTCTTCCCAAATAACCATTACATGTGATGGAGCCCTGCATTCCTGGAGGTGGCTGAACACTCATCCCTCCACCCCCTCAACTCTTTTAATATATTACTTACTGAAGTGGAACACAGCTCTTTATTTCTTTCAGTGCAAAGAACAAGTCTGTATGGATTTATGTTTCTTTGGTACCTTGGCAAGGGAGGAAGCTCTTCTCCTCTGACCCCCAGGATATTTTTTCTCTTCCAAGAGGAAGCTGAGACCCTTCTTTCCAGTTTTAGTTTTTTGTTTGAATGCAGCTATGCCAGGCTGTTCATAAGAATTTTAAGATACTTCATTTGGTTTCATGATTTGAACTCCCATGCCAATAATACAGTGGAAATAAGTGCAATATGGACCAAACCCACCAGATGTCAAAATAATTATTTGCATCAGACAGTGCTGATATGGCACTGTGAGTTCAGGTTGTTGCTGAAGCTTGACTGCCATACCTCCTATCCTTGAGAGCACCACAGGCAAGTGACTGATCTTGTCATAGGTCAGTGATTGCCTAAACAAACTTAACATAGTAGAGTCCTAATATGTCTCCTTCCATAACTTTCCTGTCCTGGGGAGACTGATTGATGATTTTAATATGTTAATTGCCAAAACATGAAGTCACTTCTCTTTGAATTTAAAAGGGATACCAGTCAATGCCACTATGTAAGTTCTGAAGTGTATACTGGAACGGAGCCATGTGAATAATGTGTGTTTAATGGCACAGACTCATTTGGTTTTATTTTTGAATAAATATTGGTGAAGCAAACCAATTATAACTGGCTTGACTTTTTCAAATTTCTTTTTTTGACAAAGTATGATAAAGGTATGAATTTGTTGAATTTTTTTTTTTTTTTTTTTTATTCTGTAATTTTACCAAAAGCATTTCAAGGAAATGTGGGATGTTTTAGGAACAATTTGCCTGCTTGCTAGGATTCACTTTATGCTTGTCTGAGTACCTATGTCGTTATCTTAGCGTTGAAGAATTGAGCCACATGAGAAACAAACTCCATTTCCTAGCATTTTGGACTCCATAGTATCTTTTAATTTTACTACTTTGTTGATGTTAAACTATTTGTAAAAGCTGAATTTTTCTATATGAAACACACTCATAAGTCTTGCCAATAAAAAAATAATTAAAAAAATCTCTTATTTCTCCATTTAGAGTGCCAACAATTGGTCTACATTTTAATTTCATACCCTATGATGTCATATCAATACTGTAGTGTTCTGTTTTATGATCTTTGTGCTTTTTCACTATCGGAGAAGTTTGACCATAGTTCACTTAACTGACAAATTTATTTCTTTCTGTGGCAAAGTAACATTTAACACTCCCACAGGCTAGTGTGAAGTTTTAGAGTCTGTTCTCCATTCTTCAATAAAAAATGACTAGTCTTGGCTTATATTCTAGCATCAGTTCATGTTTCTCAGTAAGAAATCACATACTACCAGGTAAGAGGAATTTTCTGGATTTTTCCTGTTTGTTTTTGTAATTATTTGGGTGAATGGCATGGCACTTAGCCACACAGAATATGTAGCTGAGTGCCAGCTAACAAAATGACAACTTGTAAGTGTTTAATGGTTTTTCACAGGTCCAGAGTGCCTTTAGGTAAAGGCAGCCATGGGCATTTGCCAAGTGTACAAGGCTGAAGGATACTGAAATCTGTCCCAAGCTCCGTAAGGTGTTTTCCTTGCCTACAGTGCTCCAAGCTCTTCAAGTCCCTCTCTTTTAAAGCTGCTGTAATGGCATTTATGCTGTGCCTTTTTTTGTCCTCTTTCTAATATGTCTTAGGTATGTGCCTTACCACTTGAAGCTCTTCCTTCTGCATTGTAGGCTATGCTGCTCTGTTGTCCTTGTAGCTCTCCTTGGTGGAGTCTGGGAATGTTTCTTCACAGATGGAAAAAGGTTTGGGTGCATTGGGAAGTGAAAGGGGTTTGCACACAGGTGTTTCTACACTGCTGTATGGGCTATGTGTGTATACAGATATGTTTCTGAAGGGCCAATGCCACTACTGAAAGGCTACTTCACCACCATGAGTAAAAGCCCCCTCAGTAAGCAGATTGGTAGATCAGTTTGGGAGACACAGATCCTTACTGACATTCTTCGATGCACCCCAAATCCTTTGCTTTTTCATAGCTCCCTTGCCCTGTTGACAGCAATTTGAGTCTTTTGTGATCATCTGACACTAGTATCCCAGAAGTGTGCCCTGCTACTGTTCCAGGATGAACAGTCCTGTCTCAAGGATGTGAAGAGTCTTAAATCCACAAATGAAGGGTGCTGTTCTTATCTTGAAAATAATACAATTTAGTGTTGCTTATGCTGCTGCCAGGCAACTTTCTAGCTCTGGATAGGGCTGTGAGAGGGCATTTAAAAATGCTTTCTGAAACCATCTATTTGATGCTGATGTGTTGAAACGCTGCAGAAAGTGCTTCCCTCAGTGCCACAGCTTCAGTTACAGACAACGTTATAATCCAGTTTTGACCTGCAAAGCTTTCAGATCTGGTCTTTGCTTTGTGCATTCTGTGCAAAGAGATACCAATTTTCTCTTTTAGGAAGGAAGGAACAGTTATTCACATGGTAAGAGACCCTGTAACTTTACAGAATGAGAAAATAATTTTACTGATGGCAGTGGAAAGCAGTATTTATGGCATAGAGAGGAGAAATACTCTCCAATATATTACACAGAATTCTAAATTAATTACTCACTTTCAATTTTTGCATTTTAAAAATTCCTTTTTGATAAAATTTAAATTTCCTATGGTAAAATATTTGGAAATTAAGACTTTTCTTATTGCTTGTATTGCCTTAAAATTGGAATCATTCAGTTAATAAAATATTCCCTTTCTTTACATGCCATTATGAAGTTTTCTTCTATATAGAATAAATTTTGGTGACTAGCATAATGGCGTATTTCAAAGGAATGAGATTTAGTTGGAGCTAACATGCAGGACTGTGGAAACAGGCAGAATAAGCAGATAGGTGCAATGTGTAATCTACCGCTGTACAATTTAATGGTTTTGGGGTTTTTTTGTGTATGAAGTTTAGGTAGTTAGTTTTTGAGCTGTAGCCCACTGCAAAACCAAAACAAGCAGTGGCCTTTGGCCCTTTTGAAAAGTGATTGTGTATTTCCAATGATGACAGCTGGCACCATTCTTTGATTTATAGCAGAGCAACTTTCATTTAATATTGATCATATGTCAATTTTTACCACTTACATTGTTCAGGACCTGTGTCAGTAACACGCATAGCAGTGAACCTTATTCCCAGGCAATTTGACAAAGACAGAGGATGCTGCATTGTGGCATGTTGATTGATAGCACAAAGTGGTGATAATTAGATCTCTCTGAATCCTTTGTAAATGGGCTGTGAATTTTTGAACCTTATTGCATTATTTTGACACTATTGAATTATCAAGCGTGCCAGCTTGTTTTCAAACTCTGAAATACACAATGACAAAAAGGTGTCAAGGAACAAGTTTATGTAACATAACTCATAGTCTTATTTTCATTTATATTAATAGTTTTAATTTATGCAAGACATGGAGGGAGGGAATGGCAACGGTATTTTAGGAAATCCTTGATGCTATAGTTTACATCTTCAGTTGAGAACATCCCAGTCTTTTACAGTGGATTTCTATGATAGATGGGGAGGAGGCCAGCTTACTGTGCTTGACAAAGAAAAAGAAAGCAGTGGC
>JBCJKH010006888.1:0-16150 GCA_039877255.1 Loriculus beryllinus | reverse complement strand
TAAGGTGCAATGGTTTTAAGCTGAAGCAGGGTAAATTTAGACTAGATATTGGGAAGAAATTATTTACTGTGAGGGTGAAGCTGCTGAGGAGGAGCCTTATGAAGGTCTCTGCTGCATTTCCAGGAGAAAGGAGCCCGGTGTCCCGGGTACAGGAACACAGCATGGCCCAGGCAAGAACCAGGCAGGGCTTCCTGGCTGAGGGCGGGAATGAAGGGACAGGACGAAACAGGCAGATCTGGCACAATGCTGGCACTTTATTGACCACGACACCCCTAAATCATCTCTGCTTTCCCTGAGGCACACAGGGCTGCAATGTCCTTTTAGGAGGGAGACCAGGAAGAGGCCACATCTCACACCTGCCACTTTTAGTGGGTGTTCGTGGAGCAACGTGGGCTCAGCCTCGGCAGCACAACAGACGTCTCAGGGGAGGCGGTGTTTTCACACAGGGCAGAGGTAATACAAGATGCCACTTAGTCACAGTGATGGACAAATCCACCTCCTCTGCAGCATGGCATTAATCCTGCTCTGCCCTGGGTCTGTGCTGTCCTCTCTGGAAATCTGGCACTTCAGCCCAGTGTTTCAGCAGCCAGGCTCTACTGACAAAGAGCAGACCCATCCTTGCCCTGCTGGTGCTGGCTTTTCCCAGCTGTCCCCTCCTTGGCCATCAACAAAGGTCCCTTCCCCTGTCTGCACCCCTCAAATGTTTCACATCAGCTCTGCTGTCCCACCCAGCCCTAAGCATAAGCCACTCTTACCATAGTGATGATAGGGCAGGGGCTCCCCCATGGAGAACATCATGGCCAGCACCAGTGCAGAGTAGCACATCTTCTGGTGATCTGCAAGGTAAAGGTCCTGCATTAGTGCTCCTGAGGATGAACACTGCTCCCCAGCTGCAGCTGGGGCATCACTCATTTAACACAGACATTCAGCACTGGCTGGACTGCTCCTCATCCCTGTGCTTACTGGGCTGTATGAGTGGTTTGCCCCTGCCCAAGCACCCCCCAAGCACCCCCTGTTCAAGCACCCCCCCGTGCCACGTGCTTCCAAACCAACTGCAAAATAATCACAGGAAGAATCCTTCTTTTATTTCCCCTCCACTTGTGAGGATCTGGGCAAACTCGACGTGAATAATTAAAGCCCTCCCCTGCACAGTCTCAGGACACATCCCATAGTTATGCAACTGCTGAACCCAGAAAAAGCATCCATCTGGCCACTGTGAAATACTGCCTGTTCCCACCAACGCCACCCCCAGCCAGCCCCACTGCCTGTCACCCCCCCGCACGGCTCTATCTGCTGCCACAGCTCTGCCTGCAGGTACAAGAGGTCTCTGGGGATGCAGATCGCTGCTCGCAGCGGGGCCACGTGTGTATCTCCAGCACTGACACATCCCACAGCCTCCCGGTCCAGCAGTTTTCCCTGGCAGCAGCTCTCCAGGGTTGCTCCACAGAAGCAGAGCCAGTGCCCTTCCTGAACCTGAATTAACAGATACATCTCAATAGATACTTATAGGACAAAAACCAAAATCATGGGCTAGGATCTGTGTCATCATCAAACATTGCCTCCGGCCAGTTCACCAAAGATGTGAAAGGAAAGATGTGAAAGGAAAGATGGAAGGAAAAGGAGCATCATTTTCATAAGGCAGGTTATCACACACAGTGCCTAAATAAAGTTCAGGTCCATCTGCAGCAGAAGCCCAGGGGCTCTTGCTACAAGGAAACTGAGGGTGTATTCATACAAAACTGACCAAAGCCACTTTTCATTAAAGGAGAAAAAAGTGCCTTCAATGTACAATGCTTCTCCCAACAGCCCTGCTTCCAGCATGACACACATTGGTTCCCAATGTCTGTGCACAGATTGATCCATCCCTAAGCATCTGCACGCTGCAGCCTGGTTGTGACTGCTCAGAATGATGCCGTCACTGTCACCATCTTGCTCCTGGACTTGTCCAAAGGATGTGCAGCACTTGGCAGCAATCAGGTGCGCAGTTAGCATGGGGGGATTGGTAGTGACTGGTTCAGCCTCGTGCCTCCAGCTCTGTGAGCAAAGCCTCTACAAACACAGGACATACATACTGTGCCAGAGCTCCACAAGATGCCAGAGTTTTCAAATAGCAAATACTTTGAGTAAAAATAGATCATCTGGGGCTTAAACAGAGATACTACAGCATTAACAAGATTAAGAGTTTGTAGAAGAACACTCTAGACCATGTGGCAGCAAAGGGAAGCTGGAAACTGCTGTTTACTCTTGGTAAACAGAGGGAGAATATTCAGTGACTGAAATATAACTCACACTTACATAAGAAGCTCTCAGCTATGAGGCAGCAGCGATTCCAAAGCTCACTGCAGCAGAAAAAGAGTCTGACAAACTGTTTAGCACATGATTTCTTCATTCTTCCCTCCACAGCTTCAGGAGCTGGGTATCAGCAGCAGGATGCTGCAGCAGGCAGACACAGGGACCTGCTGCTCCTGCTCCGAGTGAGACTTGCATGAACAAAACATTTTCTGTCATCACATCAGGAGCAGTGAAATAATGATCTTAGAACCAGAACCCCGAGATCTACATGTGGTTGTAGCAAACAAAGAGGAAGAGATTAACTAGAGATGGGAGGAGCAGAGTAGCTCTACATATCCTTGATCCATCTGCCATGAGCCGATGTCCATTCATCTTGCCTGGCAGCAGACTCCACAACTAGATGGGAAATCTTGTCCTATTTGCCTGAGGATGCCAAAGAAAGGGTGCTAAAAGCAGCCAGAAAGCTGAACTCGGGACAAATCCACATTAACCTCGTGCACTCACTCAGCAGTTTTTGGAGTGTCCCAGCTGCAGCAAGACACATCCAAGATGCCCCATGCAGAAGAACAGAGTAATTGCCTGGCAAAGCACAGCTTTTTCTATTCCTTCCAGAGCAGCACCAGTGGCTGCTTCAGTAGGACTCTGCTGATAACAGGCTGATGAGCATCCCTCAAGTGATGCCACTTCAAGTTGACTGTGGAGGACGGTAGAAATGCTACTCTCTGCTCCCCAGCCTGCACTTCTGAAGCCTGCTGAGGTACCAGCCAGAAAGCTGCTATTACCTATGAGAGGTATTTTTCAGAGGTCTTCAAAGCCCTTGTTCCCACCTCTAACCACAGCAGTGCACAAGTCAGGCCCTGGGAGCAGACATGACGGTCTGCAGCTGGAGCTAGCAGAGCCCAGCAGCTGACTTGCTCACACCCTGAGCTGCAGCACAGGAGAAAGTCCCAGTTCCAGACCGGATTATCTGTTTCCTTTGGAGTTGTCCTGGCCAATTCCACCCTGCTGTGGCTTATTATAAGCTCTTCTAACCCTGACAGATGTGCAGGGAAGCGCAGCAGAGAGAAGGGCTGTGCAGGAGCAATAGACCCAAGCATCTGGCAGCAGAAGTGGCCAGCAGCCAGTGCGCCTCCAGCAGCCCCAGGGCAAGGTGCCTGCTCATCAAAGGCACCAGCATCCAGCACAGAGCTGCTGCCGTGGCTGCTCTCCAGTAACAAGCCAGGAGGGATCCCAGAGCTGCTGCAGCCAGCTCAGCACTCCCTGGCTGCTGAGCGCTGGCACCGACCGCTCTGGCCCCCTCCGCCGCAGAAGGATTAGCGATTCCGCTGCATGTCACGGATCAGCTGCTATTCCCCAGGTTTTAGTACCAAAATAAGCTCAAGTCAGTCTGGATTCAAGGTCATGTTTTCACACTTGCCATTTGCTGGCAGGACACGGAGCACTAAGCACCAGGGCAGTAGGAGGGAACTACTAATGCCCTAAAACACCTCTGAAGGACAGACATGTTTGGGTTGAGGATGGTTCCTTCGCTGCAGCACAGGGTCAGGACACCAGATTGGGAGGCGCCTGTAACCAGAGGCTGTCAGAAAAGGGAGAGCAGCTTTTCACACTTCAACTGGACTCCTGTGTATTACAGCAAGGAAGGAAAGAATCCACCACATTGAGATGAAGCTCAGGAAAGAGCTGCTGCAGGGTTGCAGGGCGGCAGCTCGAAGGACACAGCAGAGCCACTTTTCACTGCAATGCTGTTGAGGTCTCCAAAGCAGACCTAACACTTGCCGGGAGATGGCCCTGCTTCAGCCACAAGTGCTACGTGCATAAGTCACCCAGGTCAGAGCTCGCTGCTCCATCACATCAAGAGCCTGAGCTCCCCGTGCTGTCTGGGAGGATGCAGCCCTGGACAACACAGAGACCAGGCAGGAGCCCTGCTGCACAGCGGAGCAGAGCTGGGCATTGGGGCCTGTTTGAGCATGGTGCAGAGAACACTCACCCAGAGACAATCTTTATGAATTAGTGATGGATGCATGATGAAGCTTATTTTTGTCAGTGCTAAATCGGGAGTAATGTCACCACAGAAGCACAGTCATAGCCTCATAACCAAGTATTACCTGCTGCTAGGGCAGAGAAACCTCAGCCTAGAGAAGAAGCTTCTCATGCATTACCAGATAAAACACGAACCTTGTGATCAGCTCACTGCATAGAACTGATAAGCAGCAGCAGCACAAAAGGAAAGCACTGGCGTAGTGGTGCCAGTCCTGCACCACACCACCAGGGCTTCACCCTGCCCCCAAACACTCCCCATATTTGACATCCCCCCTTGGTGCAGTGGTACAGAGAGAGGGTCCTTTCCTTTAAGCAGCACACATCTCATTCACCAGCAAGAAACACCAAAAAGATATGGTGTAAAGTGCTGAGAAAAGCTGCCAGTAAGAAATTGCAGAAATTTTCCTTAAGACGTGCAAGAGTCTCTTGTCAGCAGCATGAAACAAAACTGGAATGGCTCAAAATGTGCTTTAAGACATCTACAGGATCATCATTAATGGCATGTTCAAGAGCCAGAGGGCCTTGTACCACCAGACTGAAGCATCCCCTCCCATGCATTCTCCACTTAGAGCTGTAGGAACCCAAAGAACTTTAAACCAGACGCCCCTCTCCCCCAAGCACTGGCCCGTGGAGCAGTCAGGCTACAAGGGGCCAGCAGTGCTGCTGGAGGTCACCTGATGGCAGACACGCTCCTAGGGAGTGGGGCTCACCTTGCATGTGAGTCTGCATGTCCCGGGCCAGCTCCATGGGCAGCACCGAGTTCACGAGCGTCGAGATGACCGCAGCATCCAAGTTGCACATGGCTCCAAAGCACTTGAGCAGCAGCAGCCGCAGCGGCACCCTGTGCTCCTGCAGAGGCAATCGCTGGATGAAACAATGCCCCAGAGGAGGGCTCATGCTAAGGCAGAGACACAACTGGCTGGAAGTTCCCATTGTCGGGAAGCCAAGGACCTTCCCAGGGGACAGTGAACCCAGAAGCTGTATGGGCTTTTACCAGTAGTGCCAGATGAAAGCCAGACACCACAAGGCTTGATGTGCTGTAGCTGGGGACTTACGGACATGATGGGAACAAGTTTCTAACCCCTGCAGAGTCCTACAAGAACACATTCCAGGAAGCTGAGGGGAAAAGCAACACCACAGAGGCACTGAAGGCAAAACTTCCATTTCTTCTGCTGAATATTGATTTCCTTCCTCACTCCCAAGGCTCCTACTCACAACCTACTTTCCTAAGCAAAGCTGTTTACTAATGCACAGGAGTGCATCAATTAAAGGAGAAGCAGTGACAGCCTGTCCGCTTTCCCAAGATATCCTCAGAAATCCTTCCTCTGGATACCAGCGATGTGGATCCTGTCCCTCAGCAGAGCTAATGAGAGCAGCAAACTTCACCTTCCGTAGCGCAGCGACTGCTGTGAAGTCTCTGGCACCCTCTGCTCTCCCACCCAAGCTGCATGCCCTGCACTGACACCCGCCAGCACGCAGGTGATGTGCTGCAGCTCCTGCTGCTTCACAAAACAGCCCTGTCCAGGCAGAGGTCTCCCATCTGTGCAGCACAGCCAGCCTGGCCCTGCCCCTGCACGGCAGTCCCACGGGAGATTTGATGCCTTCTGCCACCTTACCATCTGGTAATAGGCCACAAGGGACAGGACGGACTCAAACTCATTCTTCTTGCACATTTTCTTGCACACTTCTGGGTCTGCATCTGTCTGGAAGCAGGAATGAACAGGTCAGCCCAGGGGCACATCAAGCAGCAAGGACCTGGAGTGAGGCCAGCTGCTTTCACATCTTACTGAGAGCCCAACGACCTCCCAAAGGAACTGAAGGCAGAGCACAAAGGCAGCTCAGGAACCCCCACCCTGCAGACTCTGCATCAAAGTGAATTTCTGAGAAGAGTCTCTGTCACACAGCACGTTTGGGCTGAACATCTGAAAAACCCATGACCAGAGCAGCACTTGACAAGTGCATCCTGCAGTCACAGGGCAGCTCCACCACTGTTGTCATCCTGACAAGTATTGCGCATCACCTCCCAGCCCTGAATTATGAGGAAAGGTCACACAAGATCCCCCTCTACCTTGCCCCGCAGACCCACAGAAGGCAGCCCATGCTGAGTGACAGACACTGGCACTTATTACACCAAAAAAGAGCTGTTGTGCTTATGTCAGATCTGGGAAGGGATACACAATAGGTGCCACAGCAAACCCCACACCAGCACCCGTAACACAGACCGTGCTGCTGCACTGAGTGGCAGCTCCTGTATCATCACTTTCCCTGTACACAGATGGGCAGAATCAGACTTCCAGGGTTTCTGTGGAAGGTTGGGATCTTTGGGAGGTGTGGGTTTCTGTTCTCCTGTGACAGGTAAATACCATGGCTGACATGAGAGCAGCTCTAGAATGCCCTTCAGAACAGCTTGGTAAGGTGGAATGGAAAGCAGCTCAGGAGCTCTGCATCCCCCCACACAGGAGGGCAGGGCCTCACACCACTGGCAAAGGATCCACCAGAAACCTGTGGCCTCAAACAACAGATCCCATGGCAACACCGGGCAAAGGAGGGCGGGAAACAACCTCACTGGGAGCGCCTGCTCTGCTCTGTCTACAGAGAGGGAGCTTTGCTCACCAGGATGCGGAGCAGCTCCTCCAGGTAGCAGCAGATGACGTTCTCATCCTCGTAGAGCGCCCAGCTGCGCTGCTGAGCATCATCCTTGTGCCTGGCCAGGTCTGCAAAGATCACCTCCAGGCGCTGCTCATCGTGGCACACTTGCCCCGAGGGCAGCCCCGCGCTCAGGTTCTGCAGGACAGCAAAGCCCAGGTTAGTGGGGTTGGGACCGGGGGTGCCCATTTCCTCTCCCCTTTGTCTCGGGACTGGCAGCTGACCTCAGTCAGCCAAGAGCCAGCAGCAGAAACCCAGCGAGTTGAAGCCACGTGTCACTGCAGCTCTCATACTCCGGGCTCTACCCACCTCCCTCCCTTGCACAGCTAATGCACTGAATGAATCTAAACAGATGCCAGAACTGGTGCGCGGTCAGACAGCCTTGGAATCCAAGCTGCCACCATCCTGCTGGAGGATGTTAAGGCTGTCTTCTGAGGATGTTAAAGAACCCAAGAAACCGCACCCAAAGATACACCCCTTTCTTCTTATTGCATTTAGCAACCTAGGGCTTTTGGAGGAGCATTTTAATGATTGTTTTAACCATCACTCCATTCAGCCTCTTATCACTAATCTACTTTCTCCAGTCCATCTGCAGCCTTTACGACTCCACTGAGCACCAAGTTCCTAATGGGCTGGGATGAGATCAATCCATTACCAAGCTCTTCAGCCCGGCTGCTGTAACTACACCACGCACCACCTCAGTGTGCCCTCAGCACCATTCTCAGCCCCCCACCACAGGAGCCAAGTCTCTGCTTACTAAACATGTTGGCAGCTGCTGGAACCTGCAGCCTCATCATATAGCTCTTGCTGGGGATCTGCTCAAGAACCCAGGAGCAGGAGGAGGTTTTGGTATCTCTACCGATGCCTCTTTGCGTTATGCTGCTGCTTCAAATGGCCCCCTCCTTCTAGCCCAGCAGAACAAACTGCTGCAGGGGTTTTGCTCCTTCTCCTTACACTCTGGGAGCCTCATCGCACCCACACTGCTCTGCGGTGGTCTCACCAGCCACGCAAGCCCAGCACCATCCTGCCAAGCTCTTCCTCCCCTTCCTTCCTCAGTCCACCAGCCACATGGTGGATCACCAGCACCATGGGTGCACACATCCGTCTGCAGTTTTTCTCCAGAGGAGCCCAGGCCTACCTCAGGTAAACCATACAGCAGTTCTTTAGACACTTTTCAGTGGGGCTGCCCTGGGAGCTCTCCCTTCCCTGGGCAGCAAACAGCTCCAGCCACAGCACAGCACCGTATAGGCTGCTCTTGGGCCACTAAACCTGCTTCCCTTGGCAGTGTGTTTACACACATCCAGCACCTTCCCTTTCTTTGGGATCTCCCCACACCTCCCATTCCAGATATCAGGAGTGCTCACTGAGCTCATAACACCCTCTGCCTGGTGCCAGGCTGCAGCAGCCCCTGGCATTACCTTACTCTCCACCACAGAGATGAGGATCTGCTCCATGATGCTGCTGGTGGCCGGGATGGAGGTCTGGATGTGGCCGATGACCACACCGATGGCCACACGGGACAGCTCGTAGCTGAGGTGCGTGTTCCTGCGCACCAGCTCGATCAGTTCAGCCCCTATGGTCTTGGGCACGGACACCGCCAGAGCGCTGGGCTCCGCTGCCAACGACTCTGCTGCCTTCTTATCCTCCAGGCAGAGGGTGCTGAAGGCGTCCAGGCCCGCAGTGGGCGCTGGGGCAGCTTTCTTCACCTGAGCAGCCTTTTCCCCATCCACAGCATGGGACCGGTGGGACCCCCCCTCAGCCGGCAGCACCGGGGCGGCCCTCTTGGACTGGGGGGATTTGCTGGTGCCGTCCTTGGAGGAGGAGCCGTGGCGGGAGTGGGCCACGGAGCCGGTGTCCAAGTTGCGGGTGATGGTGGTGTGGACGCTGCGGTTGGGCACGGGCGGAGGAGTGGTGGCAGGGCTGGAGGCGGCCGTGGGCAGCGCGGTCTCTGACGCAGAAGAAGCGGTGTACAAGGTATCCAGGGACGTGGTGCTCACGGAGGAGGCACTCGAAGCTGACCCTGGGATGATTTCAACAGCGCCTGAAAGAAAACAATGAAACCTCCTCAGCGACAGCACCAAAGGAACAGAGAAAACACACACTGCAGCCCATTAAACGGCTCATTGTGCACGGGCCAGAGCAGTTTAACTCCTCTTCCTGCTGCACTTATCTCAAAGCAAAATTGGACCAGTTCTTTCTGGAGCATTCCCACACAATCACCTCTTTAGAAAGGGGAAAAGTGCTCCATTGAGATGAACACCCTTCAAAGGGCTTCCTGTTTTAGGCAGGGAAAGAGAGGGAGGGACCCCACTAAGGGACAGAAAAGTCTTTTTCCCCTGAATTAGCAAGGGCCTGTTCTGTGCTTGGGATCTCAGCCCTCACTTCTGAAGGATGTGGTGCCCAGGAGCTGCAGGACCTGGAAGGTTTCCCACACACCTCACTGACCACAGCCATGGCTGGCACTGACAGGGAAGCTGACAAAACCTCCGGTCTCTCCCTCCCATCACCTCCAGCATCTGATCATGGACCCTGCTGGCACCCACAGCTTTCATGAGCCTCCACCTTATCTGCTCCACTGTGTTTCTCCCGGCTCTAGTCCTGAGCAGCTCCAGCAGCGGTACCTGCCCCACAGGCCAAGGGAAAAGACCCACTACAAGCAAAGGGATGCTAGGATTTTTCTTTCCTTTTGGTCTAATATGCAGTTTTAGTAAGCTTTAGCCATTAGTTTCCAGGAGTCAGAAATGTATTTGAGTCCTTCCCTAAGAAAACAGTTACTTGGGCAAACCCTGGGTTAGCTTCACCTAGAGCTTCACGTGAGCAGCTGATGCAAGTGCAAGAGGAGAAGAGCACCCCAGGGCTCTCCCAGCTCTCAGGGAAAAGAGCTCCCCCTCCAAAGGAAGGACCAGCCATATGTGAAACACCTTTGCGAGCCCTCCACTCCTCCATCCACCACCCCACCCCAAGGCAAGCACAGGCCAGGCAGACAAACAGGGCCCTTCCCTCTTACAGGGGCTCAGCATCCCTTTTTTCCTCCTCCTCCTCAGAGTTCTCATGAGTCACCGCTCCCACCATGCTTCACTAGCTTGAGATAATGGGCTGAAGGAAGCTTACCTTTGTGAACTCCTACCTCCATAGTGAAAAACATGGCCCAACACCACTAAGTACCCACAAGTAAGCTGGTGCCAGCCCCAGGTTTCAGTTAACTACCTGCAAGGCAGCAGCTCTGCCTGCTCCTCACACAGGCACAAGAGTGAGCTTGAGATGGGCTGAGTGACACTGTGACTGTCACAGCACAGTGGAACATGGGCCGCTGACAGCAACTTGTCAGGATGACCACAGCCTCCAGCAGCCCACCTGCGCTGATGACGGAGAAGCTCCTGCCCCAGCCCTGTGGTCCTGCTCTCAAGTGCTCCTGACTGACTGCTCCCTGCCTATAGGCAGCACTTGGGCACCTGTGTCCCTGCTATTAATGCTGCTCCTTGCTGGCACCAGCCACCGATTTCATGGAAATCCCACCTGAGCACTGCACAAAGAAAGCACCTGACAGACTGGGAGGCAAAAGCAAAGCTAGAGCCTGTTCTAAAAGAGCTACCAGTGAGCTCCTCAGGCAAGCTGCCACACTCCACTGCCGGGAAAGGGCCTCTGCCTGGCTGGGGGATGGCTATGGTGGCTGTGGGAGAAAAGCATCCGCAAGGACCTTAAACCACCCTGGCTGTGTGCTGGCCAGGCCAGCCGTATCAGCAGGCAGATGTTAAACAGGGCACCGGCACCAGAGCACAGGGATGATGCACGCATTCACAGGCACCAGACTGCCCAGACCCTCCCACAGCAGAGAGGGTTTGAAGGAGCACTGGCCACCAGCTCATGGTCATTAGCATCAAAACCTATAGGGGTTTAGGAGATATGTGTGTATATACATGTACGAATATAAAACTTATAGGAATTTAGGATATATATATGGCTATATAAAAGGATGCTCTTCTAAGCACAAAGCAAAAGCACCGGGGCACTGTGACTGCTCCACTGTCCAGTGTCCATCTGTGCCCGAGGTTCGGGAATTGCCTTGTCCTTACTTTTCCCAGGGTGAGCCTGCGCGCTCCTGCGCTTCTCCGGAGGCGGGGGGGTGATGGGAGCAGTGCGCCGAGGCTGCGGTGGGATCTGTGGGGGAAGATGCAGAGCAGTCAGAGGAGGGTGGCAATAGAGACATTCTTGGTTATGAAACCTCCTTTTGGCGTGTGTGCGTTTGTCCTTACAGCTCTCATCACTCGGGGAAGTTTTCTCAGGAGGACAGATATTAATAGGCGGCTTCCTAGAAGAACAAAGCAGGACTCAAGCTGGCTTCATCCCCTCCCTGTGACAGGCAAAGCAGCCCTTGTTTAATTGCTGTGTTCAGCAGCACACACGTTGTGTAGACCTGTCAAGTGTTTACTCTTCCTTTATTCCACACGCAATCCCACACACTCACTGTGCCTCCACATTCCCCTCAATAGCCCCGCAGAGGCATGTATTTAGGTACTCTTCTGGAGAGATCCATTACATCAGCCACAAACACCCTTGCAGAAAGACAAAGCCAAGGGTTGGAGCCACGTAAATGCCTTTTCCATGCTTCCAGAGCTATTTCTGCTCATGGAGAGAGAAAACACTGCTAGACCCTCTGAGGAACCCTAGAGCAAGATGCGCTGGGAGAAGCTTTTGCGGGGGGTTGTGCTGGCTCCCCACATCTGAGGTTTCTCCTGTAAGTCAGGGGGTACCAAGGCAGTAGGAATCTGCCTCCAGATGCAGATCCCCACACTCACCCTTTCCTGCGGGATCCAAACACCACAATCACCAACACCGCTGTCACCCAGGACTACTCTGGTGAGGTGTAACCTCAGGGATAACCCCAACCAGTAACAGCCCCCTGCCTGCAGCAGCAATGCAAGGTGGGAGCGCATGGCATCAACACTCGGGCCACCACACAGTGCCCAGGGGTTTTAGCCCCGGAAGGGGAGTTTTGCTGAGACCTGTCAGTGCTGCCAGCCCTGCAGTGAAGGGCTGAGGCCCTGCAACGTCTCCATCTGAAACAGCTCAGAATGAGAAGGGTGAAATATTTATTTCTTTTATTCCTGGGTCTGGGAAGGGCAGAAATCTCCTCTGGAATGGAAGCAAAGCTATTCCTGCAAGACAGACATCTTCAGGATGTCACGTTCAAGATGCAGTGCCAGAAGCTGACAACACAGCATCCACAGCCCATGCCTGGAGCCGACCAGGCAAGGGAAGACACAGTAGGGTGCACAGCAAACCAAGGCTATTACAAAGGGACCTCTCACGCACACCCAAAACACCCAACCTTCTACTGTGTCACATAATAGGTCTCCTCCTTACAAGCCCCTTCAGCTGGTGGGTTAGTGCCAGGTACCAGCCGGAGCTCTTCTGCTCCTGTCAATCCACCCTGCATTGTTCTCAGGGTAAAGTGCTACATGATATGTGCATCCAGCCCCAAAAATGATCCGTGTGGGTCCAAAAAGAGACTGCACAGCTGAGAGAGGCCAAAACAGCTTGGGAGGGGCCTCTGCACCGCATGGCTGGAAGGAAGGCTGGTCCCAAAGCTCAGCTGTGCTCAAGGCAGAGCCCTCTCTGCAGAGCAGGGGGGTCTCAGCATGCTTGGGTCTCCCAGGTCAGCAGGATTTAGCCCCGGAGCTCCGAGGAGGCATGCAGCAGTGTTGGAGAGAGCTGAGGCTGGGCCATCCCAGAGCATTTCCATGGCTTCAGGAGCTCCTGCAAATTGACCATGCAAGGATGAACACCACCAAAACCCCACAAAGGAAGGGGAAGGAAGGGAAGAAAACATCCTCCCCCCAACAGGGAATCAGCACTGGGAATGGGCTGTAAGGAGCTTCATTCGCTTTGCCCACCATGCGCCAGGTGTGAGAATGGGGCTGCCCAGAAAGGAAAACAAAATGAGAGAGCAAAGTGGAGTGAGCAGGGACTGGTGCTGTGCCTGAGCCAGAGCTACCTTTCACCTATGCTGACCCACAGCTCTCCAAGTGTAAAACAAGCCTCATCTGGGACTGACAGTGTGTGGCACACTACATCACCACGCCTCAAACCACTTATCCCAGAGACAAGAAGAAAAGCCACAGTGCACACATTCAGCTGTAGGGGAAAACTATCTCTGTGCTCATCTTTGCTTGGTGCCCTTACCCCTGACATCCAGCTAGACCCACACAGCATCATCAGGCACATCAACTCATCCTCAGCTACTGCATCCATCCTGGGATACTTCTCTGAAGCCTCACTGGCACTGCACAGAGACCTTCGGACTGTGTGCCACTGAGATAAAACAACCTGCTCTAAACCATGCTTCCTGCAATTCACCTTTCATTCATCATGACAAGCAACACGCAGACCAAGCAGCATCTTTGGGGGTTTTATATTTTGAGTAGTAAAAATAAGCAACTGCAGGAGATGAAATGCTGCAGGACCAAGGATCTTGATATGTGGATCTAACAAAGGGGAAGCAAAGCCGTGCCAGGTGTTCAAGGGAGCTCTGCTGCTCACCTCAAAACCGTCCTTCAAGCTCCAGTGGGCTTGCAACTCTTCTGTCAAGAGACAGTCACGCAATGTAACGTGGATCTCGTGTGTCACTGTAAAACCACAGACCCTGCAGGATCCCAAAATGCATCGCCAGTGTAAATGGCAGAGGGACCATCCCTGACTTCTTACAAAGGGACAGCATCAGCTCGCACTGCAGCAATGGCAGCACAAACACTTCAGCTGCAAAGTCCTTCTGTTCAACAGGACAAGCCATGTGCTGCCACCAGAGGAACCAAGAGAGCACCCAGGCACTGTTACCTGATAGAGACCCTCATCGTCCTCTTCCACCTCGGTGTTGGGCAGGCTGTGGTGCCGCTCGTACCCGGTCCGGCACATGCCGTTGGGCTGCCGCGCCACGTCCAGGTGGTGGTCACTGGAGGACTGTGTCATGACCATCCCCTGTGGGCTGGGGGAGTGCCCTTTGCGGGACACCGTCTCCTTCCGGTGATGGATCAGCTTCCTGGAACACAGCGGCCACATCAGGAAGAGCAAAGTGAAAGGGAGTGACCTTGCTGCAAGTGATATTTTTAATGGTTTATAGCACTTTGGATATATATATATATATATATATATGTACCAGAATAGGTAACAGTACTTAAAACACCAACTCTGGTTTCATTAACAACCAAGGAAGCACTTCTGGGGGAGGAAGGAAGAGGCTTTGCCAGAGCCCATGATTTATTCATCGGTTTGCTGGATTAAAAATGCCTCTTCCTCGGGGGAGCGTCACATATTGAATCGCCAGCATCAGGAACTGCCGGCACTTCAGACTCGCTGTCCAACCGAGATTAAACCAGCACACCCCAGCACTGCCTGAGGTGCCAGAGAAAAACAAAACGCTCCTCACAAGCAATTATCTGAGCACACATTAAGGACCTCACGTTATGTGCCAACAGCCTCTGCAATTGCTGCCTGGTAGAGAGGAGAAAACGCATCCAGAAAGGTTGTGGATTTTCTCTCCAAGCCCATAATGCAGCTGAGACCTGAGAGTTTCCTCTTTACATGCACAGGGATAGAGGGGCCAGACCAAAGCTCTGCTTTGCTGGGTGCTGTTTGACAGGAGCAGCACTGCCTGCCAGCTGGGACACTGAATGCAGGAGCAGTCACAGCACAGGGACTCACATCAACGGCATCCTGCTTGATTCTCAAAACACAGACACAAGCATCACACGCTGACCACCCTCCATCTGCTCACTCTCTCAGGCATCTATTGTACTCACTGGAGGACATCCCTCTGCTCCAGGTTGTACTTCCCTCCGTTCTTCATGGCCGCATTGTGCACAGCCTCAATGGCACGGTCGATAGACTGGAGAACCACATCTTGCTCCAGCACCTGAGAAGATAACCCAACATCCCACGTGTTACTGCACCGCTTCAGCTGTGGCCCTGTGGCACCAGAGCTTAGGGCAGGAGAGGCCATGGCAAACCCCCAGAGCCAGCCCCGCACCAGGCAATGGCCTAGAAACTGCTCCCGGAGCCAGAGCCTCATCCCAGCAACATCCCACTTTTCCCTCCTTCTTCCAGAGAAAACATGTTTGAACCCATGCTTCAAACTGAGCCTGCCTGTTCAAGGTTGATGGTTGGAAAAGAAAGTCACTGTTACAAGCACCACAGTCCAATTATCCCTGCAGGAAGACCAGGGACAAAGCCTCAGGACCATGCAGCAGCCTTTGAATATTCAGCCCACTGCAGGGAGGTTTCAAGATCCCGCTGCAAAGCTCATCTTACCCCAAACTCAATTGGTTCTGCTCTTGCTGCCCTGCTGGGGAACAAAGGCACAGCCGTGGATGTTACAGACCCACATCTGGTGGCCTTTGGAGTCTGCTGGCTCTGGGTTTGCATTTTTGCTTGCTTTTTCCTTGATGGTTGTTGTGCAACTTGAAGTCCCTTTTCCTAATCTCCACCCAAGCTGTCATAGCAACATTTATCCCTCCTGCCAGCCACTTAGCTCTGCTTACTGCAGCTGAAATAAACACCAGCCTCAAAGCAGGAACAGCAAAGACACCGTTTCGTGGGCTGGAAGAGCTGGAGCGAAGGGGCACAGGAAGGAAAAGCAGGCTCCTACAGCTGGGACACTCCTCAAGGCTTTACCAACAGCTGACAAGCCTCCAATAGAAAACACCTTGATGTGACTGAGGGCAAGAGACAGTGCTGAGTGTGCCCCGGCTCCAGCAGAGCCACAGGTCTCCCACAGGCTGCCGGGGGTCTCTGCACCATTGCTGGGTACCAGCACCAGCAGCCTCAGCCCATGAACACAGGGAAGAGCGGAGCGCTCAGATCCCAGCTGGTTGAGCACCGAAACCTTCTTCATCCTCACTTGCTGTTCCCCCCTCCCCGCACCACAGCATCCATCTACCCGGCCAGGGAGTGGCTGGAATCTCATCAAGGATACCCCTTAATTGGCTTTAGGAGGCTGCAGCAGGCGAGCCCTCCCCACGGGGCAGAGGCACGGCCTCCACAGCACCCCCAGCCCAGCCGCTGGTAATGGGCAATGTATTATTTATAGCCTGATTAATTACAAACGTGAATTAACAGCTACCGCAGGCTGGGGGGGGGGGGGGGGGGGGAACCCCCCCCCCCCCCCCCGTTTGGG
>JBCJKH010006879.1:5482-24481 GCA_039877255.1 Loriculus beryllinus | reverse complement strand
CCCCCAGATAGCTTGAGAGACTTTTGGTATAGTTCCCAATAAATACTTGATGGAAGACTCAGTCTCCTGAACTGAATAGAAACTGGTGGCATGTGTGGGACTGGTGGCCATCTCCATCCGGAGTATGGGTGGAAGAAGCCACACCACTGGTGCCCTGTTCCCTGCCTCCGCTGCCAGCAAATTCCTCTCAGATCCTGTTGATATGACATCCAAGGGAGGCTGCTGTGCTTTATTGCTTCCACACTAATAAAAAGGACATTGTAACTGAGACCTTCTTTGTGACTTGGAGATGGATTTCCTCTTAAGGCGAGTAAAATGAGCCATCCTCATCCTGCAGGTAGATAAGAAATGGTGAAGGATGGCTGGGGTTGGAACATATTTTGCTGGGTGGCTGCTATTCTTCTTCCTGAATACTGGTTGTTTAAAATACCACACAGCCCCTTCTTTCAACTAGTGGTACAGATGGTGCAGGTAGGGCTTCTGGAGAGTCCAGACCACGAAGGAACTCATCAAAGATTGGGAGAAAGAAACCCTTTCTGCTGCTGTGGAACCAGGATAATGTCTCTTTCTGATGAAGACATCATCAGAATGTCTTCATCAGAAGACAGGTGCTGAATCCTGTGCCTGTGATTGCATCTTCTCCCTGGTAGGTCCATATGCAGGCAGGGCTTCTACACCTGCTACCAGTGGTGGCACTGAATGAGGTGATTAAGCCTCGCAAGCTTCTGCTTCCCTTCCCATTGCCAGGGGTGTAAATATTGCAGAGGAGAAACTGATGCCAGAGCGTGTCTTGGCATGGGGACCACTGGGATCCTGCCATCATAGAATCACAGAATGGTTTAGGTTGGAAGGGACCTTAAAGATCATCTGGTTCCATTCACTGCTGCTATAACACCACAGCTGTGATCACACATGCTCATGAAAGCTCTGATGCTGCTTTCCACCCTGATCTAGGTGTTAGGGCAGCTCTCTAACTGGGCACATCACACTCAAAGGGGATCTTGAGGTGATATTTTGCAGCAGAAGCAAAAAGGAACAGGTAGTTACTGAGTTGCAGCAGCACAATCCTTCCCTTTAATACTATGGAGCAGAGCTCCAAAAAGATGCAGAGTAATGATGCTGTGGCAGTGTTTAAGCTGATGAAGGGTCTGTCAAGGAATATTACACCATTCCCAGATTTCACATAGGGTGGCAAGTTTGGGGTCACATTGCAATCGAATACAGGGTTAGGACTTGGGAAGTGGTTGAGGGTCTTGAGTCTTTCAGAGCTTGCTGTGCTTGCCAGGAGTTAAATCCCTCACTACTGAATTTGAGGTATCTTTTCCATTATTGCACATTTTCTCTGCAGAAAAGCTGGGGTTGAAAAAAAAACAGGGAGGGGAAAAGTTTCCTATCTGCTTTAAATTAAAATAAATCCAGAGCAGAGAAGGCCTTTTGTAAGGTCTGCTGAGTTAATGGATTCATAATGACTTTTAAAGCTTCACTTGGGTAAGAAATACTGTTCATTTCATAATTGCATATAAATATACTTTCTCATAATCCAGGCCAGCATAGCAAAAGGAAATCTACTGGCTTAATTATAAATCTTTTTATCAGCTGAAGCCCCACTGGAATAAAAAAAAGTGTCACATATTGTTTTTATCTATGGGGGGGGGGGGGGAGGGTGGTCTGGAAATGAATTATGAGGAGCTCAACAGGAAAGAAAACAATTCATGTGTGCTGATGACTGTAGGGTAAGAAAGTTGCTACTGCGGGCTTCTCTCTGTATTGATCTGCTAGCATTCAACAGCCTACCCTGGGTGTTCAGGGCCAGCACAGAAGATCAATTTAATATTCAGTTGGTGGCTTCTCAAACATGTAGTTTTATGGGTTTTTATGGCAATGACCTGAGCTGAAGCGTATTTGTCTCTCCTTAGCTCCTTGCTGGCACAGGCAGGTTTCTTCTTTCAAAGCTGGGTCCTGAGGGGTGATTGGGATGCTGTTCAGTGGTTTATATATCTGGGGAAGGACATAGGTGCCTCCAGTGATGCACTTTGTTGTGCTGCATGTGCACCGTGTGTGGACTAACCGCAAGCGGGGGGATGCTGGGACCAGTTGCTTACTTGAGGAGTAGTACAGATGAAATCCAGTTGCTCAGGCATTTGCCACCAGTGCAGAGCTCTGGAATTGGAATCCATTTGCATTTTGAAGGATTGGGCTGCTGTATCCATGCAGACAGTCCTTCTAACATGCCAAGCTTCTTGTTCCTGGGGAACTCAGCACCCAAATGTTGCTTTTAAAAACATAAGGGAAACTAATTAAGTAATGCATAAAGGTTCATCCCATTTGCACCTGATGGAGATGAATGAAACTACCTCTGTGTCAGGAAACCTGGCAGTCTTCTGCCTCCAGGTGCCTGCTTATGATTACAGTTGGCTGCAGAGCCAGAGTGGCATCTACCTGCTTGACAAATGTGATGGGAGAAGTCCCCAAGTATCTCTGAATCCTTCTCCCCATGCTCATACAGTCCTGGCATCCTACTGCTCTCCTCCAGAAGGTCTTCCCCAATACACGGTCTTGCAGCGATGATGGTGTTTTCATGCAGCCTCATTATAGACTGAGCAGGCAGCTCATGGGCTGGTGAGCACTGGGGTTTTCTCATGCACATCATATTTCTCTTATTTCTCTGCTTTAAAGGACCATGAATAAATCACAGGAAGTTCTTGGCTCTCTGTTTTGGCTGTAGGAAGGCCTGGAGCTGTACAAAAATGCACAGGCTGTACTTCCCTCCAACATTCCTAAAGATGTTTAACTCCCAGGCATGCCCAATACTTCCTTGAACTTGCTCAGACTCTTCATCCAGTGCCCCTAAGTTTCTCAGCTCAGCCTCATCTTGGTACGTTTCCTCTTGTATCAGCTATGTAGGGCTTGGGTATCACTGGTTGAATTTGGTTCCTGTTTATTTTGCCTTGTGTCTTGGGAGATCAGATGTTAATTTGTTCCTCCTTAGGGGAATCCAGGCGTGTGTAGTCCAAGCTAAAGCATAAACTGTGCTACATTTTCCCTGCATCCTGTATGTATTGATGGAGGTGGGAGGGAAAGAGAAAGCTACAGCAAAACCAGAGAATTGAAGCAAAGTGAAGCAGACCAGGACAATGATTTGCTTTTGGATTTGTTTTTTCATGTTTTGAAAAGAAAATGGGGGAAAAATAACCACTTTTCCCACCCCCTTCCCTCCAGACCATGGAATTAAACCTGTAACTATTAGAGAAACATTTCAACCCAGACATCTTTTTTTTTTTTTCCCCTCTCTGCTCTTTCTCTGCATTCAAAAGCTTCCAAAGTGTCAGCATGTTTCCATGCAGGCGAGATGTGCATAGCATCTAAACAACGGCATGTCAGTGTGGTGGAGAAAATTCCCACTGAGGGCCCTGCAGGTCAAAGCAAGCTAATGTATGATGCCCTCCCTTGCACTATTGAGCGTGAGTTGTGCTGATAAGACTCTGTACACTCTGTCTATTAAATCTTGTCTACTGTATCAGCCATGCAGGTGGGAGTTATTTATTTATTTTCCCCTTCCTGCCTTCCTCCCCTCCTCCCCCTCTGTATGTTGTCATCCTGGAGCAAGGGGAACCTGCTGGGCCACAGGAGCTGGTGGTAGCCATCCTATTTCTATTCTATTTATACTCTGTTTATTTTTCCACGCTGTGTGACACTGGTAACTGGTGTTTGGTTGCTTGATGTGCTGCTGTGATTTAGCTCTAGGGCCTGTCTCCACGTGGCACCAAGTGGTTCCTCTCTTCCCTGCTGTCAAGGGTGTGAGGTGAGTGCTGGATCCCCTTCAGCTCCTTGGGGGAGTGGCTGCAGTAAAGAAGCTGATGCTTTGCCACTGTCTGAAGCTTTTGGTGTGCATGATTTTTTTATGGAGCTGCTTGGTCTTGGAGTTGTTGTCCCTTTTCCCTGCTTTCTGCATTTTGCAGTTAGCCTGTGCTGACAGGGTACCCATCCGCTGTTTTCCCATTGCTGCTGCTCAGCACAGGCATTTTGGTGCTCTTTCCCCATATTCTGAGTCTTTCTTATCCCCACTTCGAGGCTGCCTGGTCTAGTGTGAAATGCACCCTCTCGTCTGGATTGGAATAGGAAAGCTTTCAGCCCCATTGTGAAGGGCTGGCTCCTCATGTTTGTGCCAGCTTGTTCAGCAAGGAGGGACAGAGGTCAGGCTGGGAAAGCTGCTAAAGTGGGGCTTTGGGAGAAAACTACTGGAGCTGCTTAAAAAAGAGGCCTCTGGGACTTGTTACCTGCTGCTGGAGTTGTAGGGAGCGACTTGGCTACAGGTCTGCTTTCAAACATAAATAGGCACATAAGTGCTGTGGATGCTGCATCTCACCGGGACCAGGGGGCTCTGGGTGCAGTATGGCTTGTGGCCACAGAGTCAAAGGCTTTTGCACGGGAAAGGTTAAGAGCAGGACCTCTTTTCCATGTTCTCATGTTAAAGACCTGCTGTTCCCCAGGCAAAGAGGAGGGCTGTGCAGGTGAGAGGTGTTTCATGGCCTGTACTGTGGGGATAAGGATGTGTCTTAGTTGAGTGATGGAGAAAGCCTGTGTCACAGAGAAAGAGCAAAGGAAACATGGGAAGGCAGCCAGATAGACACCTTTAATCTTTCACTTTAACTGAGCCTTTTTGCCTGTGGATTTGGGGAGAGCAGCTGCTCCTGTAGAGCCAGGCTGGTGAGTGGAAAAAGGGATGACGGGAGATCTGATGCTGAGAGTGGATAATGCTTGTCAGGGAGAGGGCTGGGGAGGGGATGAGCAGTGTGGGGAAATCACCGACATCTGCTCTCATGCTCAGTGTTCACACTGATCCCTCCTCGAATCTGACAATGCGCTCCCCCTAATCCTTAAATCCCACCGATCTGCTGCAGTCGCCTGCCCTAATGCTTCATCCCTGTGCAATCTGCCTGCCTGAGCTCTGCTGGGCTGTGGGTTGAGGAAGGGCAGCTGCTTTGCATGGTGCAGCCCAGGTGAGACACTGGCCTTGTTGTCAAGCACTAATGACTTTCCTCACCTGGCTTGATAAAGGCATAGACATGAATTAATGAAAGGAGCATCAGATGCTGTGATGAGTGACTTAATGGCTGCCTGAAAGACAGTGGGGTTCAGCTGATTGGAAGGTAGTGAGCTTGCAAATCCAGCCTTCTGATGATGCTCCCTTGGTCCACCTCTGGGAACCACAGAACAGATGAGTCAAAATACAGGGAAGCCTTTTCCCTGTGGGCTGGAGGTCCTCATGCTGGGCTAGGGCTTGCTTTTCTACAGGTTTACATCGCTTCATCTTTGCCTTCTCAGTTATCGAAGTAGCCTAGAATTATTTGGGTTGGAAGGAACCTTAAAGATGATCCCATTTCAACCCCACAGCCCCATCCAACCTGGATGTGGTTATTGCTGATGTGCCTTTTCGAGAGGGCAATGCTGCTTTTGGGAAATCACATTCTCCCAAGATCTAAACTGTGCGTAGAGAGAGAGTTTTTTGCCTTTGCCTTTCTGTGCAGGTCCGTGCCACGGGGATGCTGGAGGCTTCTCTTTGTGGCCTGCATCAAGCTGAGCAGGCGAATAACTCTGGTTCCTTGCTTTGTAGAAGTGTCATTCCCTGAAGGAAAGAGGCATATCTGTGGCTGCAGCAGGGCTATTTCCCTTCCAGCCCAAACCATTCTGTGATTCTTGCTTGCTTAGGCTCCTTGGGACATTATTGAGGAGCCACTAAGCAAATCGTAGGCTGATGCAGCAGTACTAGATGATGGGTTGATTATGCATGTATTTCTCAGACCTCCTTCTTAAGGAAATGAGGGCTTCTGGGACTCCTTCCATTGAAACCTGTTGGCATAGAAAATGTGCTGAGATGCCTCTGTCACCTCTTTAGCACCTTGTCAGTGACTGGGACCACATAGCCAGCTGAACTGGCTTATACAGAACCACTTATCAGGGAGCTTTAACATTTTCCAGGTTTCTTGGATGTGATTTTTTTTCCAAAGACTTTCTCCCCCTTTTATCCTCCCCAAATCAGCTGACTCCATAGTGCCCAATACAGGAAAAAGCGATGGGAAAAATACTGCATGAAGAAGCTCTCTTAAACCTCTGATGGCTGCTGGAAACATGCCCTTGTGCTGAAGAAAGATGGGGCTGTGCTGTCTCTGAGAGCAAAGCTAATGTTTGTTCCCATTGCTTGTGGACATGTTTATGGTGGTTTAGGCTGGCAGCAGTTCTGTTGGGGGGAGGCACTTAGCTGTAGCCTGTCTTGTTCCCCCATAAAGGTGTGATTTGGCACCCGCAGAAACCTTTCTGTGCTCTGAGAGTTATACTGATCCTGTCCAGTGCAACAAGCAAAGTGTTCCTGGATGACTTTGGCTTGCCAGATGGAGCAAAGCAGGGTTGGCTTGTCCTGGGGACACATCCCAGTCATTTGCTGGCATTCTTGTGCATGTTCTGTATGATTTATTGCTGTGCAAGAGCTGGGAAAAACTGGTCCCCGAGCTGCTGGTCATTAACTCAGGACATCCTGCACCACAGGTGTCTGTAGATCCTTGGCTAACAGGCTGACATCTAGGGATGTGGCACTAATTACTGTAATTACTGCTGCCCAGGACTGCCAAGGTCATCTCTCAGTTGTAGTTCCAGGCTTTGCTGTTCAGGCACAGCCCTGCCAGTTGAGCAAGAGTGACTTAAATGCCACTCTGCCAGTCGGATGGGATGGTCCATGTGTTGCAGAGCTGTGCTACCGCGGTGCCAAAATTTGGCACTTGCATAATGGTGCTTCTTTGGCCTCCAACGCCTTTCTTGGGGAGGAATAGTGGAACTAAAGAGACTTCAGAGCTGGGACTGTGCTTGTGCTCGCTGCTTGGAGGTGGCTGAGGAATAGATGACTCCTGCAGTTACTGAAGGTGGGAAAACTCTCATTGACACCAGAATGTTTTCTGAATTTGGCTGTCTGGTTTAAATAAATCATGTTCACAGACGTTACCTTGTCTGTACTTCCCTGCTCTGGCTGTGTAGCAGCGAGGATGTAGGTTCTTGCCAAGTCTGGGGGAATCTGAGTCAGGCTTGGTTATGAGGAGTTGTATGGAGTGGGATCTTCTCATCCCTGCCAGTGTTTCTCATGCAGTTGAAAAGGGGGAAAGGCAAGACAAACCTTTTCCTCTCTTCTCCTTGCCAACAAAAATGGAGATTCCTTCTTGCTCTGTCATAGCACAGTTAGCTTTTGTTTGGGTAACCATCTCTTATTTTAACCATACACCCAGCAAACGGGATTCATGACTTATTAATTTACAAAGTGGTAAGTTTCAAAGCTGTCATAATGCTGAAGTCATGTTCACTTTAGTTACTCTGCATAATTAATTACAAAGTAATAATTTGTACATCATGATATTTTCATTCCAACATAAAAGCAAGAAAGTTGGAACCTTAACAGCCTCAGGCATGAAACAGGGAAGAAAGAGCTGTACAGACATGCCTGCATTGAGGGAATCTCAATTGAGCCTCACTGGCCACAGCGTTTTGAGGGAGGCTCTTGTTCCTTCTCATTGGAGCAGTGACCTTCTTCAGGTTCTCTTCTGTAGGTGGCTTCCCATAAAGATCAGCATCACTGTGGGCAGGAGTAATGAAGGTTCACATTCCCCAAACCTCCTTTTGTCTTTGCTGGCACAGCTGCTTTGCACAACCTTGCTGTTAAACCCAGTGCTGATAGCTTGCTGTGTGCTGCGGGGTGCTTTTCGGCCCTCTCTTTGGTGATGTGCTGTGCTGGATGGGAACTCTTCAGCCATGAGAACTCAACACTCTTGTAAATGAGAGCTGGGAAGGACTGGGCTTACCTAACCTGTGGAGCTTGGGCTGTGGTAAAACTTCAAGATGTGCTAGAAAACTCCCCTTAAGTTCAGTGGCATTGATTTCACTCCAGCTGTAATGAGCTTTGGCAGCTCTGTCAGCTGTATGTCTTTGATCTTCATTTCACTACTAGTTTCCTCATCTCTCCAAAGAAGCCCTGACTTTTGGTTCCCTGTCAGTTGATTTCTCTGATTTTTAGGTGTTCCTGAGACAAGCACATCAGATTGAGTTCTGCATTTGTATCTCCTGCCCTTTGAGGAAACTCGTGTTGTTAGTTCCTGATCCAGCCCCAGACCTGGATGTTTTCACACTTCCCCATGTTGATGCTGTTGATCGGTGAGGTCCTAGAGATAAAGTCACCTCAAAAGCTTGGCCATGTGAGCCTCTGAAGCCACTTCAGGTGATGTTGAAGGCAGAATGTGCAAAAGGAGGACTTGTATGAATTGTGTAATGAAAATCCCTTAATCCTGAGCGCACACCGCTGGCCAAATTTGAACATGCAGCTGTAGAAACCACCACACATACTCCAGGGTGGTCTGTGCTTGCATTTAATTGCCTGCAAGTGACCACTTTAGACTTGAACTTTCACATGAGGAGCAGGCTAGCAGCTTTCCAATACCTGAAGGGAGTCTACAAGGGACTCTTCATCAGGGCTTGTAATGATAGGGTAATGGTTTCAGACTTAGAGGGGAGACTTAGGTTAGATATAAGGAAGGAATTATTTACTGTGAGGGTGGTGAGTCACTGGCACAGGCTGCCTGAGGAAGTTGTGAATGCTTCATAACTGGCAATGTTCAAGGCCAGGCTGGATGTAGCTTGGAGCAACCTGCTCTAGTGGAAGGTGTCCTTGTCCATGGCAGGAAGTTGAAGCTGAATGGTCTTAAGGTTATTTCCAACCAAAACCATTCTGTGATTGTGTTGCTACCATCCCACCAGCCAGGACTTACGTGGGCAACAGGTCACCTGTGGTTTATTGCTCGTGTTGGGCATGTGATTGGTAGAATCCCTTGTCTTTTGAAGAGACCCTAGGAAGGGAAGGGTATGATCATAAATCTCAGCTGAATCATTCTGTTGTTGGAATAGGCTCCATCAGGAGTGTCACTTACCAATCCTGCTGCAGAAAGAAATATTCCTTCTGACAAGTCTAATTC
Source organism: Loriculus beryllinus (assembly GCA_039877255.1). Lineage (NCBI taxonomy): Eukaryota > Metazoa > Chordata > Aves > Psittaciformes > Psittacidae > Loriculus > Loriculus beryllinus. The sequence continues at coordinate 15,476 of JBCJKH010006879.1, read as the reverse complement.
ATTAGCTGTGCTTGATGATGTCACACACAATTCCGACAGCAAGTGGCAAAGGAGGATGTTAACAGGGAACGTGGCGAGGTTTTCTCAACCACCGCGCACTTCATGTCCTTCAACAGAGTCGGTTTTGACATCCCATTAGCAGTGAATTGCATTCCTCCCGATACAGTAAAGGCTTTTCAACCCTCTGGAAACAGGGCTACAATTTTTATGAGGTCTGCCTATGTTTATTTGGTGCGACAACAAAAACCAAGATATTGAAAGCAAACAGCTTTCAGGAATTGAGTGGTGTAACGGTAAACTTGTAATTTGGGAATGGCTGTTACATTTTGCCATTGCAAAGATCAATCTCTAGCTTTTGTGAGCTGGTTATTTTGCCCAGTCTGGAGAACTTCTTTTAATCACTAGAAGCTAATCTCATTTCCAAGGCTGAAAATGGTCCCAAACATTGAAATTATATGTTAATATACAGAGATTGACAAAAGGAAGCTGGTTGTATCGACTAGGAATTAATGAAGCAATTCAGCGATGAACAATAATGCTGGCAGGAGGTGTTAAAGAGAATTGTTGCAGTTGTTAAATTCTGGCATCAAGAGGCCTCGTTGCTCTGAGGAGATGGCCAGATCACAGCAAAATGAAAATTACCCAGGAACCTTGGATTTATTTAGCTACCCCACGTCATTTTATAGAGAGCACAAGAAAATGCCAATGGAGGGACTCCCATTTATCTATCTCTAAGTGCTTTAGGAAGAGTCCTGCCTGCATTTATGTGAACTGGTAGAACTAAGGTGTTGTGGTTGGGCTGTACCCCACTGCAGGCTGTGAGGATCAGCTAAATCCTACTCTCTGTTACACCCAAGACTGCCCTGGGCAGAATGGTCCTGGCAGTAATTCATTGTTTGCAGCTATGGATTTGCACATCCTGAGATAAGGCATTTGCAAAGTGAAAGGGTGTGTGTGGCAGGCTGTAACCATGCACAGATCCCACACAGTTTTGCAGGGCAGCTGAAAAACCAGCTTTTGCTGGGGATTTTCCCCTCTTATAGGGAACTAACTTATTAACCCAAGTTGGTTTGGGGTTTATTGCAGCTTGCAGCCTGTTTTCTAGTTTTGGCTTGCACAAGGTGTTTTGTTTTGGCTGCTGACAGCAGGAAGGTGTTTCTGCTTCCCCAGGATCACATTTGTACACAGCTCTGATGCTTGGTGGTCAGCAGTTTGAGGGCTTGGAAGTGTCTGAACCAGGCTTTGATTCTTTGACCGGCAATCAAAAATGAGCTAAGAGAGACAAGGCGTAAAGCTTTATGTCAGGAGAAAAGGAGAAGTTGTTAAGAAATAGTTTCTGTTCTTTTGAATGAAAATCTTCAAGTAAGACTACAGAAAAATGCCAAGATGTGTTGCTGCTGTTAACATCTCAAGTCTTTGAACTCATACATGCGGTACTTGAGAGACCAATTTGAAGAAGGCGAATTCAAGGCACAGCAAAACCGCTTTAGAAGCTGCTTACTGACAGTGATAAACATGTGAAACACTGAAGGAGTTGCCCAGCAGATTTTGAAGTAGCTTCTAGTGAAACCATTCCTTCAAGGAAGCCAAAGTTGAAGCATGTTTACCAATTATTGACTTGCAGATTGATGGCTTAGTAAGATGAGTGAGACATGAAAACATCAGCACCAGTTTCCCTTATAGATGAGGGAGGTCCTATGCACTGCAGCACCAGAGCAGGCCCATCAGTGGGAGACATGGTCCTCTGTCTGCACCGGGGCTGGAAAACGCTTCTTGTTTGTGGATGTGCATCTCTCAAAGCGCTTTGGGAGTAGGGGAATTGATATCTTAGTCCAGGCTTTTTGCTCATCCGTCTTCAACTTCAAGTGGGCTTTTGTGTTCCCTGGTGTTAAGGTAGCTTCAAGGCTTTTCTTGTCTCATAGCAAACTCCATAGTCTGCTTTAGTGCATGTTTAGACTTGCAGCGTGCAGTTTTAGGGATGCAGAGCACTGTCAGAGGCTTTCCTTTTTATTCCCTCCTTTCTTTAAAAAAGACTAAGACTTGCATCCATATCCCACTGAGACCTTTTCCTGGTTTAAAGTCTACTGTAAGGTGTGATTTTTGGTATAAGGTTTGAGATGACATAGACACCTTAATGAGGGCTTGTTCTGGTGTGTTTTTTGGGTGCTGTAGGGTCTGTGGCCGGGAGCAGCATCTCTGCTCCTTGAAGAATTGATGTTCTGCAGTTCATTCGCTTTGGTATCTGAAAACTCAGCAGGCGGGAGACTCGGATGTCACCAAGACAAAATGCCACATTAAATGCAGATCCATGCCACTGTGGATGTTCTGTACAAGGTGCAGATATAGTGCCTTGCTAGATGGATGGCTTGCATTGTTTTATTACAATGAGTGTTCCTGGTCTGAACAGGCTACCCATTTGGAGGGTATGACAATGCCCTCTGAAAGGCAGCTGGTAATTGGATAAAGTTATGTAAAGAGAGGGAAAATATGCTCTTAAAGCCAGCTTCAATCTGGGGTGCATAAACCAGTCCTACAGCTTGCTGGTATCAGAGTAGTCCAAGAAGTGCTTATACCCTGTGTGCCAGTGAAATATGGTGCCTCTTGGATGGATCTGTTACAACAGATTCCTGTTAACTCTAAAGCTTTTGCCAATTTGGCAGCAAAGGGCCAGGGTCTTGCTCTAAAGTCTTCCCAGAAATGGTCTTTTTTTTCTCTGTTTTTGTTTTATTATTTCTTGTACTGAAAAATAAGTGCTGCTATGGAAAAAGTCTTGGAAAACTCCAGGAGCTGACAAAGAGTGTTAGAAATGGAGACAGGTATGCAACAAGAACTAATAGAGTCCAAGGATAGACTGCTGGAAGCTGGATGTCTTTATTTGCAGTGCCAGTTTGAAACTGATGAAACAGGGAGGAAGGAAAACCATTTGGTTTTCCCCTTTGCATAAGGTTGCATGTTTAATAACAGTAGGGCACTGGAATACTTCAACCCCCAAGTGTCAGTGTTCTTGGGGCATGTCTCTGTGGGTTTGGAGTTTCCCATCTTGTGTTATATGGGGGGGGAGAGCGTTATGTGGGTTTGGAGTGCAGACCATTTCCATAAGGCTATATTTTGGGGTCAGATTTTGTGCTGGCCTCTGAATTTTCTTTTGTTGTCCATCCTTCTTGCTCATAAATCAGTCCTGAGAAACGCTTTGCTCCTCCAGGCAGCCCCAGCATAAGAAAGAGTGTCTCAGTCATCATGGTGCTTTTTTTGCTCTTTCACTGTGATATTCAGCACCCAGTCCTCTGAGCCTTTATTTTCAAGTACATTGGAACAATACTGGGCAAGTGTCTTAACTAGCCTAAAGGTAAGAGGTAGTGGATGGGAGGAAAAGCTTTGAGGAGTCCTGGGGATCAAACAGAGCTGCTTATCAAAACATCTCAGTCCCTGCTGTAATAGTTCAGGTTTTTGCTGCCTCTGACAAAAAGTCCAACTTGTCACTCTTCATTCTGATGATTCTTCATTTGGTGGAATAAAAAGCCAATTCATTTCTTGAGTGGAAAAAACTGACTTTTTCAGTCAAAGCCTGGTTTTCAGCAGAAAATGGTAGGAGATTGATCATCCCTATTGAAAACCTGCCTCTGCAGCTGTCACCAAGGCTCAAACACATGCGAAGCAGCAGTTGCCCTCAGCGCTTCCAGTATGATCTTGTGTGCTCCAGGCAGGCACCTCAACAGCCAAGCACAATCCATGGCTATGCAGCAAAGGATGATAGATGCCCACAGTGTCCTTTGGTGTGTAACTTTCAGTGGTACTTTAGGTCTTCTGCTGTCAGAAATTGGGAATAGGGTTTGGGCTGTGTGGGGTGAGGAGCTCTAATGCTTTGTCAGATCAGAATCCAACTTTCTCTACTTACTGCTTAATTAGGATGGCCAGAAGCTGGGTTAAAACTATATATATATATATATATATATATATATATATAAAAGGCAGTTTAGCATAACTTCATCAAGCAACCTTCACCAGCATCTGTTATGCTGTCCCAAACCCCATGTGTGTGCTGAGCTCTTGGCTTTGAGGCGTGGCATTGAGATAGTACTTGGATTTCTTTTGGGCATTTATTCTGAGCGCTCAAGTTGGTGGCTGTGAATCTGGCTCCTGGGGGTGCAGGAGATTTGGTCTGTTTAGTGGGCCTTGTGGAGGAAGCATTTGGGATGGCATGTTGATGGATTTATTCCACTCTTTCCAAATGTTATTCATATAAAGGCTTTTGAGTGCCAAGGGGTTGGTTCTTTTATCTATGAGGTATTTAGAACAGGATACTCAGAAATGGTTACGTTCAAGTGGTGTGATTATTTCTCACTGTAATTTGCAGGCTACAGTCAAGGCAAGAAGAGGGAAGTCTCTTTGGTGGCACAGTAATAATATGAAGCAAGTGTCTAGAGATGTTGAGCGTGTTTTTCTGCTCCTTAAAATACATATGCCTTGAAGTCTGCCAGGCATTTTGTTCTACAAAGCATATGGTTTAGCAGATAAAATGATTTCTGACCTGGAGACCTGAACTGACAACTTTGGAGACAAATAAAAACCAGGATGGCTCCATCTGTCAGGCCCATTTCATCTCCATGCTGCTTACTGACATTTATGTGTTTGCATCAGGAGACTGCTTCAGTGCCTTTCCCTCCTTTCCCCAGAAGTCAGTCAGGATCTGTCCTTGTGAGTCTTGGCTTGGTGCATGCATTCAGCTCCAGGTTTCTGGCCACAATCTCTCCTCTGAACGGCTTTGCCATCTCTCTGTGTTACTGCTTTAGATGGTTGCTGCATTCAGTCTGAAGCTTTGGGCAGGATCTCTTCTCGACCTTTCTGGGGCTCAGACACTTGTGTTACCAAGTCAAGCTTGCTTCATCTCTGACTTGGTGCCAAAGAGGAGTTTGTAGATGTCATTCTAGTGGCATATTCTTATGGATAACAAAGCTTTGGATGCTGTGCTTGTGCTCTGCTTCCATTTTCGTTTATCCGTGAGTGTCTCTGAATCCGAGATACCTCTCAACTTTCTGATCGTGTTTTGTTTGATAGGACTATCTGGCCATATACTTAGAGAGTGTATATCCTAGCAATTTCTTTGTATGTCCTGTCTTGTGCAAGAGCTGTGTCTCTTGCAGAGGTGCTGGCTGGATTAATTGCTTCTACCATTGATGAATTCAGAGGCTGAATGATGTTTTAGAAAGCCCACTTAATCTCTTCTTGCAGACATCAACTGTGGCACAGTCACTGCATTCAGACCTCGACTGCAGTAGAGGGTGGTAGTGTCCAAACTTGAGTAATGCTCAAAATGCCTTATCTGCCTGTATTCCCTTGGGAAAGAGAAGGGCTACCTGAGACCAGGCTTTGGGCACCCACAGCTGCTTGAGTAGTAGTGGCTTTACGTTCAAAGAAGGAGAGAGGAAGGTAAGACAATGAGTTTGGGGATGTCCCACCACATAGAAGTGCTTTCTAGGTGGGGATGTAGCAATGGGTGAGTGCTGCGAGCTCTGCGAGGCTTTGGGTGATGAACTTATTGCCTCTTAGAATAAACTTTGATTTCTTCCTCCTTGTCTTGTTATTCTCTCAATATCCCCAATCTCCCTGTGTATGTCCAGTGGTAGAACAGATGATGGCTTAGGAGAAGGGGATTATTTCTCTTCTTACTAGCAAATATATACCCATGTAGTTATTTAAAGCCGAAACTATAAACCCAGTAGTGTCTGTGAACAAAAGCTCTGCTAAGAAGTTTTAAACAAACATTATTACATATGACCTCCTATTTATGAAAGACTTTGCAGACCAAAGTCTATTCCCCTCCTATTGCCTCATTGAAAGGTTTATTTTCCCAGTCATAATATCTCCGCCAGAAATCAGTCTGATTAGAGTTTAGGATGATGTAGTAAATACACAAAAGCTCAATTTAACCAATGGCACAGAAGCAAATAATAGTAAGTCAGGGCCTTTGGCCATAAAAATGCAGGCATTTACCTTGAATGTTGACTTAAACTGTTTCAATTTTGTGCCAAATGAGGCTTGAAATTTGCTAAACACCAATGTTTAGTGTCCGTCCAATAAAAATAGCCTTAAATGTTGTATCTTCCTGCTGCTACTGAAGTTAAACATCTCTTTCTTTGTTGGGGCTCCCTGGAAGCAGTGCAATAACTGATGGGTTTTGTTTAGTTTGAGATCTTGGAGCAAACTGTGAGTCTTCCCTGAGGATGTGGAGGTGTTCTGCCGTTACCTGGACTGTGTGGCAATATAAAGCTTTGGTGTCTTTGTGCTGCAGCATAGCCAAGCCTGCAATTTGAGGTTGAAGGAGTAGGATACGATGAAGGAATACAGATAGATAAAGTAAAGCCACTGCAACCTTTATCTCTTAGCTTTACTGAGCTTCCTGATTCATTAGCAGGCCTGATTATCCAGTTCCTTGGCTTTAATCTCTCATTAAACACCACTGCAGACAGCATGTTTGTGCCAAGCTGAACATAAGTGGCCTCTTAATAAATGTGTAACTATGATCTGTGTACTGTTAACCAGAAAAATGTGAGAGTCTGAAGTTCTCGGGGAAGGGGAGCTGCCAAGAAGATGGGCTTTTCTCTTTCCTGGAATGGATGACTGTGTTAGGCTTTTCGTATCTTTTAAATGGTAATTCCTTAAATCAACCATGTATTTAAAGCAAAGATGGGGGAAGGCCTCTCTATATGACCATCAGGCAGCAAGGTGGTCATTAATCTGTCTGGAGAAGACTCTGGGACCTGGCAGTGCTGTCTCTTACTTTCAGCTCTTGGTATTCCCTCTGTGTTTAGGGACCAAAGGATGCTCAAGCGTGAATTTCCAACTGCACTGAAATGTTTTGTTGCCTTAATAGCAAGTTAAAGATGGTCAGTGCTGTTTGAGTTTCCATTCTGGTATTGAGTTAAGCTCTGTGTTCAGGTGGGAAAGTCACTGGGTGATGAAATGAGTGTAATGTGTTCAGGGTGGAGCAGCTGTTGCACAGGTTTTTTACTGGTTTAGCAGCAAATGACTTTGAAATGGGTTAGGATCACACTGTAAGCAGGCAGTACCACCTAAATGGCTCAAACCTTACCTGGACACATGTACAGGCATTTTCTTTTTGATGTTCTTGAGCTCGCTGCCTAAAATAAGGGCAACAACTTCTTTACAGGACAAGCACAGAGACATAAAGGTTTGCCACTGCTGTGGACACAGAACAAAACCCATGTGACATTTTCCTTTACAAAATGTGGGATTAACTACAAAGCTTATGGCCAAAACTCTCAGTCCTGTGGTTTAGAGAGGCTGAGGGATGAGCATGCACATGCAGGTCAAGTTGGTATCTGTATGAAGAGGCGTTTGGGAATCTTTGTGGTGTGTACAGTCATGCTTGGCTGTATTCCTTGTGCTTTTTAGCTTTTGCTTTTTATAGCTTGCTCCTTTCCCTTTTGATGAGACATGTATAAAGTGGGGCTTGGGTAAGGGACAGGAGCAGACCTCCTGAACCCCTCAGGATGAGGGGCTGGGATGTAAGTGGAGAAGGTGGGATTGTAGTTACCGAGCAACCAGACAGAGGGCATCTTCTGTCTCTCTTTACTGTGAACCTGCTTCTTTAAAGTCACAGAGGACTCCTCTTTCTCATGCCCCTGGAGCAGTGGTTCAGCCGCACTCTGCAGCAGATGGAGAGGCTGCCCCATCGCTAGAGGCACTGCTATAAATTCCCTGTGCCCTCTGAGCAGCAAATATCTCTTGATTCTGCAGGTTCAGCCTCTTGCCACCTCCACAGCAAAACATGGGGGTTGGATGGGGAAGGGTGATGCTCTGATTTTTGCAGCTTGTTTCCCAGGTATGTTCTGTAGAAGGGGCCACGTAAGCCTGTACCCCCCAAATTTGGATGAGTCAGTGTGAGGTGAGATCACCCTGCCCTTTTGGTCCTGTTGTGGCACATCTTGGGCACTGGGTTTCGTGAGAAGAGGGCTTAAAAGCAGGCACGTCAGCAATCTCAAGCCTCCCCCAGCACCACCTTTCTCTTTTCTTCCTGAGCAGATATGAAGCTCATGCTTTTGTCAGCTTTCCTCCTGCTCAGGAAAAAAATAAGAGAAGAATTTGAAAAGAATATTAAATTTGGGAAGGGTGCATAGAAGGGTTGGGAGCAAGTTTTCCTCTCACACATCAGAGCCGCGCGTCCCACATTCCCCTCCTCGAGGCGGATCCTTTTGCCTTGATTTCTTTACCTTTTTCTTTTCTTCTGTCATGACTCCTGGAATAATTAGCTACTAGCAACTGTGTGCGTGTGGTTTTAAAGGCATCTTTCATAGCAGCAGCATGGGTTCCCTTTGCCACAGCTCTCTGCAGCGGCTCATCCCCTTGAAGATATGCGATCAGTACTTCTCCTGAACCCACTGATATACTTGGCCATCACTTAAATATCATTACAGGAAAGATTTCAATGAGATCACTGCACATTATACTTTAAAGTTTGACTTTAAAAGAATGTCTGAGCTTTGCTAAAAGGCATTAGTAATGGGATTCTCTATCTTGGAGTTTAATTTATTCTGAAGAGAAAAAGGCCATTATCTTAAATCTTTTTTTCCCCTTTTCCTCCTTTTAGAGAAAAGAAAAAAGGAAAAAGCAGGCCTCTGAAGTCCAGTACTTATGGCAGAGCTGTTGTTTAATTACTCACTCTTAACCCTTTGGAGGAAGGTGAGGTTAGGGGAGGTGGGAGCCAATAGCATTTTAGTGTTGTGCCTTCACAGACATTGCTGATGTTGGTCTGTTTTCCAACCCCTCCTTCTCTCGACCTGCTTGCTCTAGGATTGGCAAGATGTAGGCTCATATTTGGTGAAAGGCCTACAGCCATTCATGTTGTGCAGTGACATAGCTTTGCTGTGGATATACCCGTGCTAAGCCAGGAGGATGGACACCAAAATCCTGGGTTTTCTCAGGGTTAACCAATAGGATGGAACCCTCCATCTGAAAGAGTGCCATGTGACAGACATAACCTGAGGGTGTGTTGAGTCAGTTAAGGTTTCTAATGCTGTGGATGTTTCCTCATGTTTCTGGTTTTAAGCATGACTTAAACCTTGATTTCCTGACTTTAACAACTACCACTTGGCATCTGTAGTGTAACTTTTAAGTGGTGCAAGATGTATAGATGGATGTAGAGACCTGTAGACTCCTGTCCAGTGGTTAAAGCAACATCTTCTGCTACTTGAATCCCTTGACTCAGTTTCCCCTTCCAGTAAAGCTGCGTGAATGATGCTTACCTATTTCAGTGCAGTCCTGAAGGTTAATTTATCTTTTCCCAAGCACTTAGCAAACATCAAGTGTTACATAAATCTCAACTATTATTATCCACAAGATGCATTGATTTGCAGAGTGTGGTCATATAGTCTGGATTTCTTTTTTTCCTTTAAAAATTTCAATCCATTAGAAAGAGGAGGGGGAGGAAAACCCAGCCCATAGCTCTTAGACAAGGTAGTTACATCAACAAAACATCTAATCAATGATGAGGCAAATTGGGCCAATTCTGTATTGGCTTCAGCTTCTGATTATGGTTTGTATGGTCTGCATGGGAGTGTTGGGGCTTGCTAGAATTGACTTGCAGTGCCAGTGCTGGGTGACACCTCACTGCAGTGTGACACTTTCCCACCTTTTCCTTATTTCCCTGCAGGATAAGCTTCTCTGCGCTGTTTCCAGTTGCCCTTGGTTATTAAAAGGAGCAGCTCACGTGTCATTGGCAAATCAAATTCTTCCAGCAGAAAGCAGGATTATTTACACACCTATGGCACTGTTATCTCCTGGGACATGCCAATACAGAGTGGCGGGTTTGGAGGTACTGAATGCAAATACAGGGGATAAATCATCAGAGAGCAGCAATGATGAGCAGGGTTGTTCCTCCAGCTCCTAGGTGCTGCTGTAATTTACCCTATCGGGAACAGCAGGACAGGAGAGATAAGTGAATGCTTTCGGGGGGGGGGGGGGGGGGGGGGGGACC
>JBCJKH010006875.1:0-16273 GCA_039877255.1 Loriculus beryllinus | reverse complement strand
AGTACTTATGAGCTATTAATTCTTTTGTAATAATACATAAAATAATACATAAACATCCTATCATCTATTCTAGCAGCTGACAGAAAATGCTTCACATTAGACTGAAATATACGACTAATGCTAAAATCTGATTTCTTAGAAATCTGGTAGAAATTGGTTTTGAATGATACAGTTAAATCAGCTTTTTTCTTTTTCTGATACTTTTATACTTTTGTTCAAACACAGTATCATATTTGAGTCAAATTCTTGTTTCAAAAAGCTTAATTTTAATTATTTTCTATTAAATTAAGTAATGTGTATTGTTGCTAATTCCATGCTACTCTTTGAAGGTAGATGTGACTTTTGCTTTCTCCCTTCTGTGACAATCCTACCCTAATAAGGTCTGCATTTCACAAAGATTAATCCATGCATTCACACATACAAACTATATTCCCAGCAGAGCCTCAGGCCCTCCTGTTTTACACAGAATCCTACTGTCTCTTCCACATGATTTTCATAAGAGATTGTTCCCAAGACATTTGGCATGGACATCTCCGCCACATCAGTTAAAGCAAAACCCATTTAACAGGGAGAGATTAGGTCAGATAATTATTAGGTCCAATACACTTTTCATCAAATTATCAGATGTTTTCTTAGGCTGCTCCTACAAAATTTCCAGAATCAATAAAGGGCTGAACTGCTCCCTGTCCTTTCCTGTAGATCAAACCATATCCATAAAACATTACTTTGACAAGTCCTTCAAGTCTCAATCTCTCTTGGCAACAAAATAGCTATCCCAAAATAGGAACACTGATCTGATAATGTAAGCAGACACTGTAAAAAATATTATTCTTATACCTCTTTAACACTGTTTATAAGCAGACCCATCTCCTTGCTTCCTTAAGCTTAAACAGAATAAGTAAATCATGGCAAGCAACTCCGTAAAATGGAACTTGGCAGACAAAAGCAACAATAAATGTAAAAACACTTCAAACAACTTGCACCACCCATAGCCTTCTCTTAGATCACTTAGTCTGGTAGAGATAAAAAGCAGATTAATAATCTTTGCATGCTTTTAAGTTTTCTCCAGCATACCCCTAACCATAATTTAGCTGTGAACAACAAAGATAATGCCTTAACTAAGCAGTGACCTAGCCAAACTGTGTCATGCAGCACAGAAACAAAATGTAGATGATCCTGGTCTCCTCTATAAATATGACCTGCCATGGACAGCCACCCATTGAGTAAAGAACTAAAACATAGTTCAGACAACTGCTCAACTTCCTTTCTCATAACAAGGTAAATCATAGTCTTCGCTCTGGTTTGCCTCAGAGGCAGCTTCACTTACAAGATCAAGTTTTACCAGAATTCAGTACATGCATTTACATATAACTCTGGAGACTGAATGATGATCCATGAAAGATGTACCTAATTTCCAAATATATTCTGCAAAATACATTTAAAATATGTTAACATTAGTTTTTTTAAATTACATTTAAAGAAGGTGCTTCATTTTAAAGTGCTCAAAATCTTTCTTTGCAACACAACTTTTCCTAAGGTATCAAGCATAGGAAAACTTTATTCTGATGTCGCATAACATACTGGCTGGTCTTTCACATCCTGAGTGAGAACTCCTCTACAGTCACTCTGGAACATTTTGTGGTCAGTCTGTCTCAGTTGCCCTCACTGAAGCTGTTTAGATAATTCTAGTCGCACAGCAAACCATTTTTGAGTAATTTAAAATTAGATGAATCATTATAAAAATGGATCTTTTTAAAAGCAAATCATTATATTTAGTAATAACTGAAAAATAATCTGCTCTTCCATCATTATGTTTAATAATAATTGAAAAGAGAATCTGATCTTGCATCTCCCACAGAGTAAGGAAGTGAAACTGTTCTTTCTTCAATCAAAACACTACAACCTGGATTTCAGAAAAATTCTCCTAAAAATAAGTATGCTGGCATCAAAAGGATTGTGCATTTTCCAAGAACAAAATATATGCAAAACACTCAAATGTGTATTTATTAAAATAAAAGGGGGGAAGGAAAAGGTGAAGGAAGAGAGAAATCAGCTGTTTAACTGACTCAATGAATATTTATAAACTACTATAATAGATGTTTCAACATATAAAATTTGGAACCCATGCTTCAGAAACAGAGTTAAATGTTTATTACACGGTACAGAGCTTATTACAGAACTATCTTAAAAATTTGTAATACTTCAGATCACAGAATTGAATGTGATGGATAAACACAGTAGTAGTATTTTGATGTCACATGTCTAAAGAGCATTCAGTCTGAACTAGTGAGTATTTACCCATTTCCTTCTTCATTATTTCCAGAGTAGACACTTAAAATAATTTACCATTGGTAAAGGAAAAATAAATAGTATAAGCATCTTCATAAAATAAAGTGCATTTAAACAAGCATTGATGGCTTGGCTTTGCGAGCAAAGATTTGGGAAGGGCTTTACCCACGCTTACTACAAGCACAATGACCAAGGGCATGTGGGATATGCAAATCTGGTTGGAAAAAAGGCTGCTTAGGCAATCAGGAAGCGTCCGACCAGGACTGTCATCTCCTGAGCAATCTCGAGCTACCCATACACTGCTCCACTCGCATGCAAGGTTGGATCTGCAGCTTCCCATGCACCTTGTCACCTGCCATTTCAACACTCGCCTGTCCATACAGACAAGTGACAGTGAGCCCTGCCAGCCTGGCAGTGGGTTTTTTAGGTAAGGCGCAGCTTGTACAGAACTGTCCCCACCCTTTACACCTGAGGTTTAACTGCACGGCCTAGCTGGCTAGGATGGTGACAGCAAAGTCCTTAGGTTGTAGGCTTTGTAAGAGTCCTTCTCTTAGATGGAAGACCTTACAAGGATAGATGAGCTTCATATGCCCAGGTTTGAAGATAGGAGTTTTCCTTCTCCTATGAAGAAGGCCTGTCTTTGCTAACGAAGATTCAGGAAGGGCTTTAACCCACACATTCTGAGCAAGACTGTCATCTCCTGGGTCAATCTTGAGCGACCGATGACACAACAGCACAACATCAAGCATGTAGGCGGGATTCTGACTTAGAGGCATTCAGTCATAAGCTCGCAGATGGTAGCCTTTCACCAGTGGCTCCTCAGCCAAGCGCACACACAAGGGGTCTGAATCAGTGGTACCTTTCGTACAGAGCAGGATTACTATTGCAACAACACATCATCAGTAGGGTAAAACCAAGGTGAGCTCAGGGAGGATGGAAACCTCCCACAGAGCAGAAGGGCAAAAGCTCACTTGATCTTGATTTTCAGTACGAATACAGACTGTGAAAGCGGGGCCTTACGATCCTGCTGGTTTTTGGCGTTTTAAGCAGGAGGTGTCAGAAAAGTTACCACAGGGATAACTGGCTTGTGGCGGCCAAGCATTCATAGTGACGTCTCTTTTTGATCCTTCAATGTAGGCTCTTCCTATCATTGTGAAGCAGAATTCACCAAGTATTGGATTGTCCACCCACTAATAGGGAACTCAACAGTATACCTGCAATAAGACATTACAGCTTTTTCTCTGTTCCTTGTAACTAACGTGTTCTGTCTGTGCTTAACTCCACAAAGAATAATTTCATAACCAAAATTCCTCCCTCTTTTAGAAGAAAAAAACAAATACTTCAATTTTGTCAGGGAAACTTGTAAGGAAGACAATGGGAAAAAGTACGTATTCAACACGCAGACATTTTGCTACAAAATATGCAATGACAGTATAAGTGTAAGTGAAGGTCTCCCTGCCATTAAATCTCAGATCAGCCTCACATTTGACTTACACATGGATGAAACTTGTAGCAGTTTTGCTCTGATCAAGAACAGCAGCTTGCCATGTGCTCAAAAGGAATAACTTCCTGCTGTTATACAAAATAGGAACTTTAACCAAATTTTACTGTAGTAAGTTTCATAGAATCATGGAATGGTTTGGGTTGGAAGGGACCTTAAAGATCACCTAGTTCCAACCCCCTGCCATGGGGGCTACCCCTTCCACTAGATCAGGTTGCTCAAAGCCCCATCTAACCTGTCCTTGGAACACTTCCAGGAATGTTTTATAGCATAGCAAAGAAATTGAAAGGCTAAATGACTTTAAAATAAAGTATCAAGTGATCTATAAAAAGATGAAGAATGAAGAATCAGGATAAAAATTCTGATTCCTCATGGAAAATAATTATCTCTTTTGATGAAAAAGATTTGTTTACCTTATGACCCTAGTATATGGCAACCTGAGAGAGGATTACCTGCCACTGTTCCCAAGCAATGTACTGTGAAGTCCCTTATGAATATAGAAAGAAAATATTTTGTTTTCCTCTCTACAGTCTACCACATATCCAACCAGTATGAAAGGAGGAGCAAAAGAGCATAGAGAACTAACACAGAAACACACACATCTAATTAAGATAATATTTTGAGATACATATGCATAGAGTAGGAACATTTTAATGATCTGGACTAAATTGGAATTACAATCCTTGAAATGAATCAAACATAAAAGAACTCCGATAAGAAAAGGATGGTACAAATTCCTTGTACGTTTCTGCCATCTACTGGTACAAATGGATAGCACTTGAAGTTTGCTGCCAGAATTTCAACAGAAAGCAGTTTCTACATTTAAAACTGATACATAATAATACATATTAATTCACTAGAAACTGCTACATCCATAAAAGCAGCTCTTCCTCTGCTTCAAGACTTACACGTAAACATATCAATCTACCTTGAACAATTTCTCCAGTTTACCTGGGTCAACCTGTAGTGAAAAGGTAATGACAGGCCATGAAACATCTGTACTTATTGTTAAAATTGAGCATCACGCAAGAACATGCACATGTTTTTTCAACCATGTGCTAATGTCTGCCAGCAGGCATAATAGACCCTGTTTCCAAGTATTCGTTATATATATATAAAAAAAATGATAAGTAGTATTTATATCAGTAAAATGAGTTTTGTTGAATAAAAGATGTATAGCTTCCTATAAGGCCAAAGTATTTTCTGTCTTTGTTTTGGAAGGGGGGTTCCTAAAAGAAAGACTTGCTAAAAAGGGCAAGCTATGCCAGATCACTTTCTGTCATGGCAATGTTACCTCCAAATTCTGAGAGTAACAATGGAAAAGTGTTTGGATTCGTTGGTCTGTTATCTATTTCACACCCTGTGAAAGGTGATATCTTTTTTTCTGGTTTTCTTTTTTGTTTGTTTGGTTGGGTTCTTTGGTTTTGGTTTGGTTTTTTTTGTTGGTTTTTTTTTTTTTTTTTTTTGAAAGGGTGCACATGCACAAGAATTGCTGAGCTTCTGTGTTGTATTAGGAGGGACTTGCTGGATTGGTGGAGAGACAGACTTGAGAGCAAGTGAGGGTGATCAGCTGGGGAAAGCTTTCTGGAGTGCAATATAAGACAGGCAGAAACACAGCTCAGAAGAAACTTGCAGAAACCATGCATGCTGGAGACTCCTGAGAAGACACAAGGAACAAATGTAACCCCAAATTACAAAGGCAAACAAGGTGATTCTCCTAAGAATCTCGGGATGGCTGTGTGAAGAACTGGAAACTTCACGAAGAGCAAGACCAAGAGGAAAAAAACGTTCTCTACAAGGGCAGAATAAGTAGGAAGACACTGATTATTGATTTCAGTTCCTTTTGCTTACAACTACCACAAGCTGAACATTAATTTCTTTGAAATGCTACACCTGGCTCTAGCTGGTATTCTATTAAACCTCAGTAGGAAGCCTTTCAGTATTTTCGGTGCACTTATTTGAAAGAAAAGGTACAGGCAGATATACTCCAAGATTCTGACAGAACTGGACCTTGTCAAAAATACGTATGTAAAGCAGCAATTAATATTTGCTAAAACTTATGGTCATAGAAAAGTCAACTTTTCATTTGTATCCTACAACACCATGGCACAATCCAAGTCCACAGATACCGCTACTAACGGATTACTTGCAAGATAAATCCACTTGATCTTCATCAGTGTCAAAACAGACACTTAAAACTGACACAGAATTACCTGTAAAAGAGAACATATAAACTAGCAGTACTCCTTGCTAACGAAAATAAATAAATACTTAGGAATATTGTTAAAGGTAGGTTTGTTTTCAATATTTTAATACAATCACAGTCCTAAGATAAAAGAAACTACGAATGTAGAAAGCTAGTAATTTCCACGTATGAAGATTTTTCATCCACCAATTATACAAAAGGGCATAAGCTTCCAGAGATACCACAGTGAGGAAACTCCAAACTAGGAATGTTGTACAGTCTACTTGTTTAGAGACCATGTTTTTCAGAAAGAGGAAGACCGAAGGCTTTTTCTTCTCAGACTGTCTTTACAATTCTGCAGCACAGAACATATTTTCAAACTTTCTCCTCAGCTGTAGACATCAGAAGAATGCTCTTTCTAAATGAAACCTAAGATTCTTCTGTTCCTTAATATCAGAAGCCAGAAAAACAGTTTTAGAAAAACAGTTAAACTTACAGTATATGCCAAACCTTTATAATTTAAATCATCAGGTATGATGACCTCTGCAATACTCAAGACCCAAAGAAGCTATTTTTTAAATTTTCAAAATTTTTTAAATTTTTAATTTATTTTTTTTTAAAGGGGAAGCTATTTACTTCTTTGTATCACCTTTTCAGAGTTGTTATAACTCAAGTGTTTAGACGAGCTAAAACTGCATAAAAGACTATGAAAAATAAAGGTGAAAGCTTCATTTTGGAAGACCAACTCCAAATAAATAGTTTCAACAAACATACACTCCTTTAACAAGTATGACAGAAACAAGTGATTAACAACAGCATAAACTTTTAAAGACTAAGACATATATGCACAACTTGTGAGTATCATGGTTGTTATCTCACAGTCATTCCAGACTTTTTTAATGCTTTTCCTTTTATATGATTGGTCAGACCCAGAAATTTTCAAGAGGGATCAATCATTCAGAAACCTTTCAAGAGATTCAGATGTCACCCCTCTGTTATGAAAATAACCTTTCACAGACCCTCAAACTAAGGAATAAGCGCATCTCTCCACCAGCATCAAACATTCCTCAGGTGCTGATGATGTGCTGCTGTGTCTCACCACCACTATCCTCCAAGAAGCCTAAAACACTCAATGTCCATTCAGAGAGACATGGGAAGAGTGGGCATAAACACTGAGGAACAGGAGCAAATGCGAGCAAGTGCTTGTATAACCATTTTAAAGGTAGCGTTAATAAGGCTTTTCTATATTTATTTTGGGCTACAAGTATTAGTATTACAAATAGTATAGTAATAACTGGGGTTTGTACATAGACTTGATTACAATTGCAACTAAGCTAGTAGTAAAAAATTTTGGCTGTAAGTGTGTATCTGTGGTGTATTTCTGTTTAGACTAAATATTTTGAATGGAAGGGTGAGGCATCCATAGTACTTTCACTGTCCCAACAAAAGGGCTGTGAGGCATTAAGTCAAACACCAACTCGACTATTGCAGTTCCAAGAATCAAAGAATTGTGAAAGACTTTTCAACTCTCAGATTTTTGTGTATAAGCTTTTTTAACACTTGCACACACACAAACTGTCAGTGAACAACTTTGCTCAAGTTTTGCTAATATAATTCACAGCTCCAAAAGTCATGTGTTGAGACTACTAGTAAGTAAGCTTGAACTTCACATTGGCAGAATTTAACATTTCATTTTCCACCATTCTGAATTATTAGTATCATTATAATTTCTATTTATGTTTTGTTGTCCTTTTTTACTTAAAATAAAAAAAAAGGCGATAAACACTATGAATGTAGAAGACTGCAATTGTCATTCCTCTCAGGGAGCTTCCTGGCTGGTACATTATCACAGAGATCAAGTGATGCTGATAAACATATTAGCTTTAGTTCTAATGAAAATCCCGCTGTTAAATATTGTGTTACTGTTTCTGGGTTCATAGGTCTAATAACAAAATATTTTGCAGATCATGGATGACTATCTGCCTTGTGAACTCAACTCAATTTTCTACCAACTACAATGGAGGATATACTCTATTAAATTAGTAGTATATTGTTCTGCCATTCATATTCTTCAGCTACAGCATACCTCCTTTTAAATTTACTGGGAAACTATATCACAGATTGATTAAAACATGGAAATCGGAAAAAAAATAGTAAAATACAAAAATGTACATATTAGAGAATAAGATAAGAATATATCCAAGACTGTAAGCGAAGTAACTAGGAAATATAAAGCTAATTGTCATTAACCTAACAGTTACACTAGTTAAGAAATGAACTACAGATGTGTCTTCTGAAGAGAGAGACAAATGTTTACAGAAATGAATAAGAATGTATGGAAGAACAAAAGGTTGGATGAGCACTGCAAGAAGTTCACATTCACCTAAAAGATTCAAATCAAACAACAGACTAGGCAAGTGGGGACAAATATTACTTGAGAGGATTAACTGAAAGAATGAGATACTCTTATTTAAGTTCTCAGTGTTTTCTGCCTGTATGCCAATGCCAATTTTCAAACACCAGAAAGGCCAGGTACTCATTAAGAATGGTCTGGGTCATGGCACACAAAGAGCTATTCTTTCTGGATTGCATTGGTGGCACTATTTTGTCATAAAATTGAGGAGCTGAAGTCTTTCTGAATAGTGTCACGTTATCAGACAGTTACTGAGTGATGTAAATTTCACAGATGCCAGTCTTGATTATTTCTTCATAAATTCCCCAATTCCAGCTGATATTGCACTAAGAGAAGGTAGGAATGATCCACCACAACTTCCTAGATTATCTATTTTTCCTTTGTATACTGACAATGTATTATATAGTTGCTGAAAGCCTAACAGGTAGCTATTTTTTAATAATACCATCTGAATTTATCAAAATCAAGGAGTAGGCAAGGGAAGTTAGACAACTTTTTTCACATGCAAAGTTCAAATTACAGAAATGACTGGAACATTTACCAGTATTGCTGGTATCCTCTGATATTAATCAATTTTCAGTTATTTGTGAGGAATTTGCAAGTGTTGACAAGGATGACAATTTACAGACAACATGTAAGTTTATGTCTGCTTGCAAACAAGAGAAGGGCTCTGTCTCATGCATTTGTAGAAGCTGCCAGCAGCAGCTATGTTTTCCGAAGTCCTTGTTACAAGACAGGCAGACCTTCTACCCCTGCAGTAAGTCAGACTTTCATTTCACATGTATCATATGCAGCAGGTAAGCAGAAGAGGAAGATGTTGGTTTTGTAGAAAGCTTGATATTACAAGCATGCAATATATAATAAATAAATAAATAATTAAAAACAACATTTCACAGGGCACTACAGCTAGCTGGGCTGAAAGCTATATCAAATCTTAGGCAAAGAAGGCTACCACTCATTTTCTGGGGAAAAAAAAAAAAGAACAAGTGCAATGTTGAGGCATATGGGCCACTCACCGAGCCCTGAAGCAATGTTAAGCTACCTGTGGGGGGCAAGAGAAACTCCTGAACATCACTGTAAGAATCTGCCTGACAGAAGAGAGGCCATAGTAAGAAATTAATAAAAATTACATGTAGCACCATGAGGAACGGCTGGGTTTCACAAACTATTCAAGGGGGAGTTACAGGAGAAACAGACACACTTCATGGATAGCTGAACAAGGAGCAATAGAAGTCTTTTTGGAAGCAAAGTCTTTTTAAGCCAACATAACTTTGGTAAACGTTAAGACTATGATGAGTCTGAGGTTACTTTAGGTAGCACCAGAAATGCCAAAATGAGGAATGGATGTAGCAACATTGCCCCTACAGCAAAAACAGAAACTTGGAGAGGATTGTTTTATCCACGAGGAGTCAGAGATGAAAAAAGGAGGAATCAAGACGGATCAGAAGTACCATGCACAGCAAGGACAAAAGAAGGGATGAAAGCAGCTGGTTTTATGCAAGCAGATGCAATTTCAGTGTCTGAAGATGGCAGTTTCTCCTATCTTCTTATTAAACTGTATTCCAAACTCTCTTCATGAGTGTATTGTCTACACTAGCAAATTTCAAGCTTGACTAGACAGCAAGGCAATGAAGACTGCTCAGATTTGAGGTCTGAAGTTGAGTATAGTGTGAATATAGGTCAAAGGAGAGCTACCAGAGACATCCCTGTGTGCGATTTTGAGCCAGCTCAGCCAGTAAGAGAAAAGGATTGGGCCATGTACAGCTCATGCTTACTTGCCCTGCTCACTTATCAAATAAATGATAAAACCTCCAAAGAGAGCAGTTACTGAGGCTCTTTATAAAACCAAAACTTGATTTTTTTCTTCTTTAAACTGATTACAGAGCTTTTGAAGGATTGCAGTAAATTTGCCTTCTTATAGATTATTGACCTGGCTTACTTTCATTTCATTGATAACCCATTATATCAGAGTAACATAACTGCTGATCACACACATTTCATGCAGAACCCTGTCACCTCTAGCCTGCAAGTAAAGAAATGGATGCAGGTAGCCTTGTGAATGCTTTTCACTTACGAGTAACAGCTGCTCAGAAGCGTGGTAAATCGAAACAGTGAGTTACTGACCTGGCGAACACACAACACTCCCAGGAATATCTGTACAAACACTCCAGCTGCAGGTACCAACAAGAAATCTGTTTTATCCTGCCATAACTCCAACTGGTGATACACTGGCAAAGGGAACTTACACCACCTCTCATGCACTTGATGCTGGTGTTTCAGCCATTAAACTAATGGCTTGGACTATAGTATCTACTATTACTTTGGCAGCTTTAAAACAAAATGTATCTATTCTGTTTCAAATAGCTCTTCTCAGTTGGATCTATTAAAAGAAAGCTGACATTTCAACAGTCCAGTAAGGAATTGGCTTTTTTCATAGTGACACTAAGTTTTCAGGGTCCTTTTGTTTTCTGAATTTAAAGTTCATTTAAAATTGTTTCCCCACAAGGGGCTCATCACAGTTATGCCTTTGAGAACTATATACAGGTTTTTATACCTCTACTTATTTCCTTAAGTAATACAGCAACAGAAAGAGCTATATACACACACCCCCAGAACAGAGAAAGATGCAACATGTAAATTTTTATCAAAAGTTTGTATTGCATTGTGACAACTGCGATTTTGACACTGAGTAAAAGAATTGGTCTCGCATTTCATATAAAGAAAATGCATTTGTTAGAGAATAATGGCAATAGGTGTATTACTGACTTGTATTACTGAATGGTATTGGTGGATGATCTATTTTCAGTTGCACATGCATTTGTTTTTTTAGAAGTGACATGGGAGGCTAACTGGTTGTCTATTGGGGGAAACAAACAAACACCAGTAATGAATGTAAGATGTAAATGAAATGAGCTGTGGTTAAAGAACACAAAAATTAGCAGTCATCTAATAACAGTTTCACATTTCCAAAAGATATGAACTTACAGTATTCATCAATACGCTTCACTCTCATATCCATATTCATCCAACTTCCATTGGAAAAGAACAAAACAGCAGATATATCTGTGAACTTTTCAACTGTTTGAATCAACCTCATCCTTATACTATGTCTCACTGCTAACAGCCATACAACTGAGTAACATTCTGTAACCCCAACCTTCCCCTTTACCTTTAGCAAAGAGCATTATCCTATGCAGAAAAGTGACATTACTCTACATCCCTATTACACAGATTAAGTAGCAGACTGAAAGTCCTTTACAGTTTAAGTAAATTTACTTCTCCAGTTTCTACTTACGATTTCCACTATTTTTTTTTTTATTATTTTTCAAGGTTTGCATGAAGGAATCCTATTAATCTTACTCTTACCTCATGCACTTAATCCCCAAAATAAGCTAATATATCTAATATTTATCTGCCACACAAAAGGCAAAACACAGACTCATTTCTGGAATGTGAAAGCTATTTGCTACCTGCTGCAAATGGGTAATCCACCAGGATGAAAAGTGCTGCTAAAGTGCTATAAATATGTTACAAATAAACACATTCTATTAAAAAATAGTATCAAGAAATTATTCAGTTGATAAATCTAATCCGTAAAAGCCAAGATATAGGAAGCACTGATCAGTCATTGACAGCAGAAATTACAACAGATGGCAGCCCTCCATTGTTTGTATTGTTACATTTTCCTTTCATTACAAGAAAATAACTGTCAACATATTATTTACAAATATATTTTGATATAGTGAATGCCAGTTTTCATACCACAGTTTTCATACTGTAGTTCTGCTCCTACAGGAATTCTCTTCTAGATAATTTTAATTCCTTATTTTGATCCTATGAATGCTACAAAAAATCTGCCAATACAATCAAGCAATTTTCAGATGTCTCAAGTTAGGCATGAAAATACATCTAGCATGGAGGGAACCAATACTAAGTATTATTTGATTTTAGTAGCCCAGTAACTATTAAAAATTAAATGAAAATTCCAGATACATGCCAGTATTTACATTGCAGACTGGTTTCTGAATGATATTTAAAAGCTTTTTTTTTCCACTTTACACCAGGGTCTCAACCTCATTGCCCACACATTAAACCCACCGCTATGAGTCAATGGAGAAGCTCTGAAGATGGATGGAGGTAGAGAATCACTGCTTAGGTGTGGGGGACACATTGCGGAATGCAGGGGAAGAGCATTTTTGGGATTCCATGAGACTTGTTATTGTATATTTAGGGGAAGAAGAAGTGGGGAAACAGACCAATGTGGTTTGAAAAGAACAAATGTGGGAAAGTAGAGTGATAGGGGGATGAAAATGGCTGTTCAGTATGCTTGCCTGGCTATGTTCTGGCTCTGATCAGTCTGTGCCATCTTCTTACTGGACTCTAACTTTTTACTGGGTGAAGGACTTTTATCTGTGTTCATGGGAGGAGGAAAGGGAGGCAGCTGTCCAACTGGAGTGAGACCATCAGACCTACACACTCTTGATGCCAGAAAACAAGTGCAGGTGCACAAATGCCATGATCAAGCCAGACCAGCCAGAGAGCAGGTGAAGTGGCCTGGCAGACATGCGATAGTGGATAAGCAGATGGCAATGTGTTCATTCCTCTAAGAGCAAGACCATGGTAGGAGCTGGGTATCGGAAACCCCAGGGAAGTCCTGGAGAGCTGCTGGAGAGACCTTGGAGGACTCCGGGTCAAGACCCATTTCACAGAATCAGCTAGGCTGGAAAATACCTTTAAGATCATCAAGTCCAACCATTACACCAGGACTGCCAAAATCAACACTGAGCCTTGTCACGGAGGGCCTCATCTACACGGTTTCTGAACACTTCTAGGAATGGCGATTCTGCCACTTTCCTGGGCAGCCTGTTCCAATGCCTGATTACCCTCTCTGTCAAAGAGATTTTTCATAATATCCAGTCTAAACCTCCCCTTGTGCAGCTTGAGACCACTACCTGTATCTGCTAGTACTGAGGTTTCACAAAACTTTTGACCTTTTGAGCTTCTAGAAACCAGAAGAGTTCTTGTCCTGGTTTCAGCTGTAACAGTTATTTTTTCTTCCCAGTAGCTGGTGCAGTGCTGTGTTTCAGCTTCAGTCTGAGAATAATGCTGATAACACACCAATGTTTCAGTTGTTGCTAAGTAAATGCTTAACCTGAGCAAGGACTTTTAAGTCTCTCGTGCTCTGACAGTGAGGAAGAGTATGGGAAGGCAGGAGAGAGCAGAGACAGGACACCTGACCCAAACTAGCCAAAGGGGAATTGCATACCACAGTGCATCATGCCCAATATATAAACTCGGGGGCGTTTACCTGGGAGCGACCAATCACTGCTCAGGTTGGGCTAGGTATCGGTCCATGTGTGGTGAGCAATTGTATTGTTCAGCACTTTCTCTCATTTCTTCTCTTGTTGTTTCCTATTATTATTGATATTGTTGTTGGTATTCTTTCTATTAACACTATATTTTACTTGATTGTAGTTATTAAACTGTTCTTATCTCAATGCACGGGGTTTACATTCTTTGGATTCTCTTCCCTGCCCTGGGAGGGGGGCAGGTGGTTCAGAGTGAGGAAGGGAAGGAATAAGTAAGCTAATGCATGGTACTTACTTACCATCTGGGTTTAAACCACAACAGATCCAAACAATGGGCCAGACTGAATTCTGTAGTAAAATGACAATTTAAGTAACGAATAACTTTGTAAATGTAGTAGGAAAACAGAGCCATTATGAATTCACTGGGCTGCCATCTTTAAAGCAGCCCATGAATTAAACACTAGAATTAATATATTAAGGTATTTAAATGAACCTGCCTCACACATTTGAAGATGGGATTAACTAAGCCCAGAATTTTCTCCCTCCAGCTATCTTTCAGCAGTTTGCCATCCCTCTCTCCATTAGAGAGGACAAGACATACCAAGCTGTAGAAGAAGAGGACACTGTGACCAGGGCAGGGGCAGAGCCTGGCTGGCTGTCTAACCTTATCAATAATCCCAAGCCATTTTTGCAAAATGTTAGCAAGTACTGTGAGAGCAGTAAGCTTCAAAACTCTGGCTTAATTAAAATACGTTTAACACAGATGTTGCTACTAGCAATACAGTAACACTGTAACGGTAACCTTTCCTGTCAAGGTTACTACTGCCCCTCTTTCAAAATTTAACATTTATCTATTCCTTGAAACCTACATTATTCTGGAATCTATAAATCATATGCAAATGTTCTACTTAACTGAGTAATCCAGAGCAGAAAATAACTTTTCTGCAAACAGATTTATTTTTCTATGCAACTCTTTTCCTCTGGACATTAATTTTATCTAGAGAAAACAGACTGAAAAATCCACTAATGAGTTCTATTAAACAACAGATATTTAAAAATATTTATATAATATTAAAATATTTAATAATACTGGTTTTGGTTTCTGGTTTTGTTTTGTTTTTGTGGTTTTTGTTTGTTTGTTGGGTTTTTTTTTTGTTTGTTGTTTTTTGTTTGAGATTTTTTTGGCTTTGTTTGTTTGATTGTTTTTTCTTTTTTAGTGGGATTGAGATTAATATACTGTTATACTGCATATTGTTACACTGCTTTTTTTTCTCTTAAATGGTCTGAATGCTTTAATATATCTGAATGGACACTCTTTCAGACTGCCTCCAGCACCTGTATTTCACATATACTTCCTAGAGCTGCTGAGAAAAATGACGAAGACGGATGCTTTTTACCCTGCAGGACATTCAACCAAGCAGCTGAAGAGGTCAGAAGGAGGTCAGGTTTAAATGCCTTACCCATTTATCTCTTAGAGCTACAACAGTTAAAACAACCTTTGTGCATAGCATACTGTCAGCAGTTATCCATATTCTACCAACTTCTTTACTGTAAGCAACTGATCAAAATTTTTACAAATTAAACCCCAGAAATGCCCTTTTTTTTTTTTTCGTATGAACTTGTATTAAGAAGATTGGACATCTGATGTGTGCTGCTTGAGATTGGGCAAGCACTAATTCTACACAATTAGTGATACAGCTTCCTGACTTCTCTATATGCAACAGCAGATCAACAATAGATACATCTTTAAATCTTTCAAAATTGTGGACTGGGAGTGGGCATTTCAATAAGCATGTTATTACGTCCATGAAGCTTCATACAGTACAAGCAGGTGCCTCAATTCCCCTCATCCTGTTTCCCATAATATTCTTATTTTCCCCTCTTTCTTCTCTGTGCCATCTGAAGCTTTTCATTTTCCTCCCTCCCACTCCTACTTTCCTCCTTTTTTGACTAGACAGCTTAAAGCAGGAGTCATATCTGTATTTCAGCTCCAGCAAGTACTAACTGCTTGCCTGGCACACCTGGCACACTGCATTTTCTCCAGTGGTGAAAGGCAGGCTATGTTCTGCCTGCCTTCCCACAGCGTGAACAGACAAGCAGACTCCTCTTCTACTACTGAATTCTGTAAGACTTCCTTCATTGCCTTCAGGCTTCCACTGCCTAACAAATTTAGGAAGAACTGGCCAAGACATTAAAAAGCTATCACAGGTAACTGACACAG
Organism: Loriculus beryllinus; assembly: GCA_039877255.1. Lineage (NCBI taxonomy): Eukaryota > Metazoa > Chordata > Aves > Psittaciformes > Psittacidae > Loriculus > Loriculus beryllinus. The sequence goes on along the minus strand of JBCJKH010006875.1, from coordinate 355 downwards.
ACACTGACTGTATCAGAAAGCCAGTAAATCACTTAAAAGTATACTGGAAAAGAATTTCCTTTTACATATATATTTATATATGTATTCACACACACACACACACTCTTGAACTGGATTTTCATTAGTTATAGAAATGGTGAGATTGGTTATTTCCTTGAGGGGTTTTTTTGTCATGTACTGTTAAATATCCATAGGCCACAAAGATCATTCACCTCTGACAGGCTTTTTCCTCCAAAGTGCATGTGTCACTGATTATAGAATCATAGAATCATAGAATTGTTAGGGTTGGAAAGGACCTTAAGATCATCTAGTTCCAACCCACCTGCCATGGGCAGGGACACCTCACACTAAACCA